>BRZM01002260.1:0-17540 GCA_033238685.1 Lates japonicus
AAACCTCCACCTCGGGCGTTTTTCTGCGCGGCAGGTCCGAGCTCTGTCCTTCGCCTCCTTCCCGCCGGGACTCCCGAGGTTTTCCTCCTAATCTCCGGGACCATCCCTGGAGGGAACGGTTGTGGTTCGGAGGCTTAGCTTCCGGGACGGTCTCGCCGCAGTGCTAATCCACCGCTGACCACTAACTACCAACCACACGCTCTTCAACCTTCAACTGTGGCTGGTTAGTTTGGTCTGCCAGCACTTGTTTTGGAGCCTGTTTTCCACTGCTGAATGATTCTGGACATGTCCACTGCTTTCAGATGTTAGTCCTGACTGAGAGCCAGACTCAGAATAGCAACGCAGGAACTCCAAGTCACCACATTAGCTCTGTTTACGTTCGATTATCCCACAGACTCAGGGATGATATTTGTTCCATCTGTCGTCAGCCTGCTGTCACTGCTGACCTCTGACCTCTGAGTCTTCTGCTAATGGTGAAAGCTAATGAGGCGTCGTTTAAAGCAGGACTGGATCCACGGTGTAGCATGTTAGAAACCGTGACCCTGTGGCTGTGCAGGTCAGAGTGTATCCTCCTCTCTGAGCATCTGCTGCCGGTTTCTCTGCAGCAGTTTGATTGTTCCAGCGTTGCTGCTGTTCTCTCTCTCTCATCTGTTCCCTCTGTTTATTCTGTTTCAGATGCCAACGAGTGTAACGACAACCCCTGCGTCAACGCCAACTCCTGCAGGAATCTGATTGGAGGATACTTCTGCGAGTGCCTCCCCGGGTGGACGGGCCAGAACTGTGACAGCAGTGAGTACGACGCTCCAGAGACACAGTGAGGGTTAGAATGAGGGTTCAGCCTCTGACAGAACAGCAGAGCAGCAACAAGGCTTTTGCTTCAGATTCAGTTTGAAACAAGAAACATGATGAAATCCATGAATCAGAGCAGAACGTGAAGGTGACTGAGTCTGATCCGTGTGTTAAAGTGACTCCTGTTCACCTCCTGTCACACATTCACACAATAAGACGTCTTGTCGTTGTCACGGAGACGCAGGTTTATCTCTGAGTGTTTGACGTCTCCTCTCTGTCCCTGAGTGACTGTAATCACAGAGAAGCAGCAGGTGGATGGAGTGAATGTTTCCGTGCAGCAGCTGATCGTTCTCTGTGTTTCTGCTCATGTCAAACTTGTTGTGTGTTGTTTGTGCAGATATCAATGACTGTCGCGGTCAGTGTCAGAACGGAGCGACGTGCAAGGTGAGCGGCCTTTTGTTTCCTGCTGCACACACACACTTTTCCTCCTCCTCAGCAGAGATATAAACAGAAAACGCTGAGCTGTGTGTGTGTGTGTGTGTGTGTGTGTGTGTTAAACTCCATGACAACAGTAGATCAGATTTCTCCAAACTCTCTCATTTCCCAACAGCAGATAAACAGTGTGTCCTCGTTCTTTTCAAACACAGATTGCTGTTTTTTTCTTCCTCTCACAATGGTTTCTCTTGTTTGTTGATGGGAGTCAGGTCACGTTACATCAGCAGTGGTGTCAGTGTGTGTGTGTGTGTGTTCAGTGTATGATTTATGGGTCGCTGTCATCACAGATTGTTGAAGGGAACAGTAACACTCGTCCACACCGTCATAACTGCAGCTGGAAATATCTGAGAAATTCCACTTGTGCTTGAGCGGACGTTACAGATGTTTTAATAAACTCTGACCCCCTCCCCCCAGGACCTGGTGAACAGTTATAAATGTGTGTGTGCTCCTGGTTTCACCGGCGAACACTGTGACAGAGACGTGGACGAGTGTTCCAGCGGGCCCTGCCTCAACGCCGGCCGCTGCCACGACGAGGTCGACGGCTTCCACTGCCTGTGTCCGCCCGGGTTCTCAGGGAGTCGCTGTCAGGTGAGCGGCCGCTAAGACACGCCCACTTTGATCACCCGGTGAACACAAAGTGACCTCGGCCTCGTTTACACACCGACAGGAAAATCTGGTTTAAAAATCAGTTTAAAGGTGATGAAAGTGCAGCTGAGAGAGACTGAAGGAAAACACACACGTTTGATTTTCAGTCAGTGAATCAGGAGCAGCTGAGGTGTGTAACACACACTGTAACACACACAGTAACACACACAGTAACACACTGTAACACACACTGTAACACACAGTAACACACACCAACACACTGTAACACACACTGTAACACACTGTAACACACACTGTAACACACTGTAACACACACAGTAACACACACTGTAACACACACAGTAACACACACTGTAACACACTCAGGCAACACACTGTAACACACACAGTAACACACATGCAACACACTGTAACACACACTGTAACACACACAGTAACACACACTGTAACACACTGTAACACACACTGTAACACACTGTAACACACACTGTAACACACTGTAACACACACAGTAACACACACACTGTAACACACACAGTAACACACTGTAACACACTGTAACACACTGTAACACACACAGTAACACACAGTAACACACTGTAACACACACTGTAACACACACTGTAACACACACTGTAACACACAGTAACACACACTGTAAACAACACACAGTAACACACACAGAAACACACTGTAAACACACTGTAACACACACTGTAACACACACAGTAACACACACAGAACACACAGTAACACACAGTAACACACTGTAACACACTGTAACACACTGTAACACACTGTAACACACACTGTAACACACACAGTAACACACTGTAACACACACTGTAACACACTGTAACACACACAACACACTGTAACACACACTGTAACACACTGTAACACACTGTAACACACTGTAACACACAGTAACACACTGTAACACACACAGCAACACACTGTAACACACACACTGTAACACACTGTAACACACATCACTGTAAACACACACTCTAACACACACACACTGTAACACACACTGTAACACACACACATTAACACACACTGTAATACCTAACACACACTGTAACACACTGTAACACTGTGACACACTGTAACACACACTGTAACACTGTAACACACACTGTAACACACTGTAACACTGTGACACACACTGTAACACACACTGTAACACACTGTAACACACTGTAACACACAGTAACACACTGTAACACACACACTGTAACACTGTAACACACTGTAACACTGTGACACACACTGTAACACACACTGTAACACACTGTAACACACTGTAACACTGTAACACACACTGTAACACACTGTAACACACTGTAACACACACTGTAACACTGTAACACACTGTAACACACTGTAACACTGTGACACACACTGTAACACACACAGTAACACACTGTAACACTGTAACACACTGTAACACTGTGACACACACTGTAACACACACTGTAACACACTGTAACACACACACTGTAACACACTGCAACACACACAATAACACACACTGTAACCTCATCCGCCTCTCTCTATCCCTCTCTCTATCCCCTCTCACTCTCTCTCTCTCTCCTCTCTCTCTCTCACTCTCTCTCGGGTCTCTCTCACCTCTCTGTCCCCCTCGTCCACAGTTGGGATATTGATTGCCTCCACGGGTCCGCGGTCAAAATGGCGGCCAGTGTTTCAACCTGGCGGCCGACTACATCTGTAAATGTCCTGAAGACTACGACGGCAGGAATTGCTCGCGCCTGAAGGACCACTGCCGCACCACGCCCTGCAAAGGTTCGCCTCCGTCTCCACGCCAACACTGACACATGACTCACGTTATAGATTCAGCACTGATGTCTGTGACTCCTCCTCCTCCTCTCCAGTGATTGACAGCTGCACGGTGGCGGTGGCGTCCAACAGCACGCCGAGCGGGGTACGTTTGATTTCGTCCAACGTGTGTGGCCCCCATGGGCGGTGTCGGAGCCACGCCGGCGGACAGTTCAGCTGCGAGTGTGAGGAGGGATTCACCGGGACCTACTGCCACGAGAGTCAGTGTCTGCAGGTTATCAGTGTGTGTCAGTGTGTGTCTCTGTGCACGGTCACACGTTTTTATTTCTCTACTTTCTGTGTCTCTCAGACATAAACGACTGTGAGAGCGCCCCCTGTCTGAACGGAGGGACCTGCATCGATAAAGTCAGTCAGTATCAGTGTATCTGTGCTGAAGGCTGGGACGGCCCCACCTGCCAAAACAGTGAGTCCTCCTCCTCTTCCTCTTCCTCCTCCTCCTCCTCCTGCTCCTGCCCTCTTCCTGCCCTCCTCCTCCTCCTCCTCTTCCTCTTCCTCCTCCTCCTCCTCCTCTTCCCTTCCTCCTCCTCCTCTTCCTCCTCCTCCTGCCTCCCTCCTGCTCCTCCTCCTTTCCTCCTCCTCCTCCTCCTCCTCCCTCCTGCTCCTCCTCCTCTTCCTCCTCCTCCTCCTCCTCCTCCCCTCCTCCTCCTCTCTCCCTCCTCCTGCCCTCCTCTTCCTCCTCCTCCTCCTCCTCCTCCTCCTCCTCCTCCTCCTTCCCTCCTCCTCCTCCTCTTCCTCCTCCTGCCCTCCTCCTCCTCCTCTTCCCTTCCTCCTCCTCTTCCTCTCTTCCTCCTCCTGCTCCTGCCCTCTTCCTGCCCTCCTCCTCCTCCCTTCCTCTTCCTCCTCCTCCTCCCTCTTCCTCCCCTCCTGCTCCCTCTCCGCCTCCTCCTCATCCTCCCTCCTCCTCCTCTCCTCCTCCTCTCCTCTCTCCTCCTCCTCCTCCTCCTCCTCCTTCCTCCTCCTCTTCCTCCTCCTCCTCCTCCTCCTCCTCCTCTCCCCTTCCTCCTCCTCCTCCTCCCTTCCTCCTCCTCTTCCTCTTCCTCCTCCTCCTCCTCTTCCTCTTCCTCTTCCTCCTCCTCCTCCTCCTCCTCCTCTTCCTCTTCCTCCTCCTCCTCCTCTTCCTCTTCCTCTTCCTCTTCCTCCTCCTCCTCCTCCTCCTCAGCAGTAGACACAGTATAAACACAGCAGACATGTTGTTTCTGACGTCGTCTCGTCTTGTTGTCGTACAGACATCGACGACTGCAGCTCTGCTCCCTGTCAGAACCGCGGCGTCTGTCGAGATCTGGTCAACGACTTCTACTGTGAGTGTAACAACGGCTGGAAGGGAAAGACCTGTCACTCCAGTAAGTCCTGATCCAGAATCCTCGTCCCACTTTATCACATCAGGGACAGTTACTCAGACACAGATTCCTCAGGTTCTTTACTTCACAGATCACAGTCTGGGTTCTGGTCTCAGCTCCTGGACTAGAAAAATGTCTGTTTTTTTATTTGACCCATATTTTAAAGCATCTAATAAATGTAACAGTGGTAGAGTCAGATCAAACAGAATGACAATGACTGAGACTGTGAATGAACTGTCCCAAATTTCTGTTGAATTAAAATTAAAATTTAATGTGAAACAGAGAAATCTTTGAAGAACAGATTTATCATCTGTTTCTTTGGCTCAGTCTCGTGGTTCAGCTCGATGTGACCTCCTGTGAACCAGCTTTAGGTGCTGGGTGTGAGTTTTGACCTGCTCTGATCCGGCTTTTTTCCTCCAGAGAGAGCTTCAGTGTGACGAGGAGATCTATAACAACGGAGGCACCTAAGCACACGAGGGAGATGTTTCATGTCTGTGTGCTGCCGGGCTGGGAGGCCACCAACATCGGGTCGGGTGTGAACACGAGTGTGTGTGTGTTTTATTAGTGTTTCTGTTAGCTCGTGGCTAACGGTCGGTTTGTGTCTTCAGCGAAGAACAGCAGCTGTCTGCCAGTCCCTGTGAGAACGGGAGGGGAACTCATGCAGGGATTTGGAGACTCTTCAGTCATGCCTGTGGTGAGGATGGGAGGGCGCTTAACGCAGCCATACAGTGAGTCACTGCACAGGAAACATACACACACACACACACTTTCTTCATCCAGGACTCGCCAGGTTTAAAGTTTCTTTCTTCTTCTGTGGTAGTAAACCAAACATTAATCAGACAGAACAAGAAACCTGAAGACGTCCGAGTGACATGTTAATGATCCAATGACTGATCGATCAATGGAGAAAAGAACTGATCATTAGCTGTAGCCACACTTTGATATCATTTCTATCTGAAGCCTGTGAAAATCGTGGATTTGATAAAATGAAGAATGTAAACATCGTTTAAATGTTGACGTCCCACTGTGTGAACTTTTAGAAACTTCCTTTATCACATCCTTTACTCACAGAGTCTGAAGTGTTTGAGTTTCCAGTCTGACGAAGACAAGACGACAGAAAACATCTGCTTCACAGCTCAAATATATGCTAACACATGACATGTAATGTCTAGTATAATAGCACGTTAGCGACCAGTGTTAGCCTTCATCTCAGAGCACATGTAGAAGACATCTTAGTCTAACACAACTTTCTGTTTCTTTATTTTCCAGATGCCAACGACTGCAGCCCTCATCCCTGGTGAGTAAAAACAACACTTGAAGTAAACGTTCAGTCGCAGTGAACAGATTTATCTGATGGAACAAAACAGAAATCCCTTCACTCATTTGGTGTTAAAGGTTTGAAGTGTCAGAAATCACTGCAGGAGCTTTTCATCCTTCAGTTCAAGACCAAACATGAAGCTGAGGCGGTTGTTGAGTTGTGATTTTTGTCAGCGACAAAACTTCATATCTTACATTAAACTCTCCTCTTTGGCCTCCTCCTCCTCGTTTGTCCTGCCACCAAATCAAATCTGGAACAAAACAGGAACAAAACAACAAGGTCTCTGCCAGTTTGACTTTTTATCTGCTCAGCTCCCACTCTGCTCTCCAAACCACAGACGCACAAACTGCTCATATCTTTGAAAAACACCGATCAGGAGAAAAAAGAATGTTTTTCCGTCTATAATTAAGATTAGGGTTAGGGCATGAGGGTTCCAGCTCAGTTAGGTCAGCCATGTTGATTTATAGCTGCATTTTTGCGATGGGAAATTATGGAGAATTCAAACCATTTTTTCCTCCAGAGGATAAGATGTTCTTTTTCCACTAGTGAAAGTCTTGTTCCTGCAGAGCAGACTGAGTTCAGTAATGACCTGTGTCCTCCTGCAGTTATAACAGTGGGACCTGTGTCGATGGAGACAACTGGTATCGATGTGAATGTGCTCCGGGGTTTGCCGGCCCAGACTGCAGGATCAGTGAGTGTTGACCTCTGACCTCTCAGCCTTCCCTCCATCTTTCCCTCCTCTCATCTCCTCTCCTCAGTCTCTCACTCTCTTTCTGCCTCAGTGCCTTTAAGCCAGGCTTAAACTCATGTTAACTCAGGTCAGATTTGGATACTGGACCACACAGAGGAGGACTCTCAGACCGGTACAGCCACAGGTGCATGATGTGTTTAGCCTAGCTTAGCACAAAGACTGGAGGCAAGGGGCAAACTGCTAGCCTAGCTCCATAAAAGGAAAAAAAATCCACTAATAATCCAAAAGAGAATATGTTTGAGTTTTGGAATGTTTGTCTGATAGAAAAAAGGCATTTGAAGAATGTTCTGGCTTTTTACAGTCTGAACAGTTTAAACGACTTAATCAAGAAATAATGAATAGATCGTTAGATGATGAGCATCGTTGTTAGCACCTCTGCTGTCCTGCAGATTCCTCTCTGCTGCGGGTGTGTTTTATTTTGGCGGGACACTTCCTCCTCTCTGTCTGTGTGAGTGACACACAGACAACAGGTCGGACTGGTTCTGTCAACAATGAAAACCCAAAGTAACTCCTGTGTCCCTGTGTCTCTGTCAGACATCAACGAGTGCCAGTCGTCGCCCTGCTCCTTCGGCTCCACCTGCGTGGATGAAATTAACGGTTACCGCTGCATCTGTCCACCGGGAAGAACCGGGCCCCGCTGCCAAGAAGGTAGAAGTCTGTATGATTCATATGGTCTGTGTACTGTTTATACAGTTTACTGACTCTGAAGTGATTCATAGTTCAACTTCTGTTCTGTGCTGCAGTGACGGGGCGGCCCTGCGTGGTCGGGGAGCTGGTGGCTCTGGATGGAAGCAGGTGGGACGAGGACTGCAGCAGCTGCCGCTGCCACAACGGGAGAGTCACCTGCACCAAGGTACACCTGAGACTTCACCTGGACTCAGCCTTGGAAACACGATTTTAAGAATTTGTTAAAGAATTTCACTTTTTCCAGGAATGTTTTTTGTATTGTAGCTTGTGACAGAGAGTGACCAGAGAGGACTGACGTGTGAGAAATGTCCTCCTGAGAATATATCTTGCTCTTGACCGGGACGATCTAACCTCGGCTGACGTTTGTCTCCGACAGCTCTGGTGTGGACCTAAACCCTGCAGCCTCCACAGTAAGACTCACGGTTCAGAGTGTCCGGCCGGTCAGACCTGCGTCGCTGTCCAGGACGAGCGCTGCTTCGTCAAGCCCTGCTCCAACCAGGGGGAGTGCTGGAGCCCCGCCCACCGGGCCCCACCCACTGCCAGGTGTCACCCAGAGAGCAGCTGCGCCAACGTCACCTTCACCTTCAACAAGGACGTCATGACCAAGGTCAGTCTGGTTTCCTACACCGGTCTGAAACCGTCATGCTGCTGCAGTTGCTGATGTTCCTCCTGTGGTCGGGTGTTTCAGGGTGTGACGGTGGAGCAGGTTTGTCGTGAGCTCAGGACCCTCTACGTCGTCCAGAACCTGTCCTCGGATTCCTCCGTCTCCATGACCTGCGAGCCGTCGCTGAGCACCAACAACGAGATCCACGTGGCCATCGTAAGTCACGGCTGGTCTGACAGTGCTGGAGTGTTGGTCTGCGGTGTGGAGCTGCAGATATGATCTAACCGATGGGGTGATCTCCACTCACTTCCAGTACATCACATTAAACATTTACTGAAAGTCTGGAATTGTAAAATGGAAAAAGATCAGGAATTTTGAGGTTTTAGAAGAAGTGAGAGGAGATAAGAGCAGTGACGGAGCACAGCGCTCTCACTGCCATCAGCTTTAAGTAAAGTTTTAAGGTAAACAGACAGTTTGAAACCGCTGTTTCTGCAGCCAGAAGAGTAAAACACCAGATGATTGTTGGGAAGGAGCAAGCGAGTGTTTAGAGGAGTGAATGGAAACACTTTGATGAGCTGGTTTAACGGTTTTTCTGCTGCATGAATCAGTGATGAGAGGGTTTATTTAGACTGAACCTCACAGACAGACAGACAGACCATAATGCTGTTTTCCTGCTGAATGTTTCAGTCGACGGAGGACCGGAGGGGGGGCATGACGTTCGTCAAGGAGATCACAGACAGGATCATGGATCTGGTCAGTAAGAGGAGCGCCAACAGCTCCATCATCAGCGCCATCGCCGAGGTTCGAATCCAGCGACGACAGAGCCACAATCCCAACGGTGAGCCGCCACCGGGTCTCTAACAACGGACACAACAAAGTTCTCTCTTGACTTTGGAAACTCAGGGTCCAACAAGCTTTATCTGGAACCAAAGATTAAAGGTTTCAGTCTCCACCCACGTATGACCACTTGTTACTGTGACTTTCAGTGGTGGAAGAAGTAATCAGATACAGTAACACAAACACACTAACAGATGGAGGCAGTGGTATTCCAGCAGCTCCCTGTAAAATCCCTGTTTTTGTCAATGGAGTCTGGTAGTGATATATAGAGATGTTTCTGGTTAAACTAAAAAGATCTTCCTCTTTAATAAAAAGCTCTGTCTCTGTAGGAATCCTCCTTGATCAATGCTGCACTGATTCCAAAGATTGTTTTTGTCCTTATTAGTGATTTACATCCAAAACCACAGGGAATTAAGGTCCAGGTTCAGAGATCCCTGAAGTCAGAAAAGGTTGTAGATCTTCAGGTGACGAGACGTGCCGCCACTGACCTCTGCTCCTTCTTCTCACCCAGCAGACTACCCTGGTGCCCTGCTGGCTCGTGGCGATTGTCGCCTGGGCGCTGGGCGGTGGCCTCCATGTTGCTGTGGTGCGTGGAAGAGGCGGAGGAAGCAGAGCGCGCGGCCCAGCCTGGGGTCAGCACCCAGGCTTCGTCGTCGTTGGCCCGGCAGTGGAGGACAACAACGCCCTCCACAACAGCGTGAGTGCCGCCCGCGAGCAGCTCAACCACATCAAGAACCCCATCGAGAAGAACCCGCCCAACCACCACCACCAGCAACAGCAACAACAGCACCACCACCTCCTCCTCCACCACCACCTGTACGAGGACAAGAACTCTGTCAACGCCAAGATCAGGAAGTCAGACAGCGGCAGCCAATCAGACGAGGAGGAGGTGGATAAGAGGCTGCAGAAGGCGAGGTTCTCCAGGGCGCCGACGGCGTACTCGCTGGTCGACTGGGAGGAACGACCCCCCCACCACACCACAGGCAAAACCCCACACTGGACTAGTAAACAGGACAACAGGCTGCTGCAGTCGCAGAGTGTCAACAGGATGGAGTACATCATATAGCCCCCGGCTCAGACTGACGGGACGCAGAGCTGAGACTTTTTTTGGACGTTCGTCTTTTTTTTGTCTTCTTTTGTACAGAGCTGAGTTTCAGTGGATGGATCTTTGGATTTTTGCTGTTTAATTTATGTTGTGACTGACACTGGTCTGAACGCTCCACTGTGGTTGGCTGGATCTCCGATTTTGTGGACGATGGAGTTTGGACGAGCAGAAGTCCGACGACCATCAGCACCATCAGTTTCCTTCATTCATTAGTTGTTGTTGAATGTGCTGCTGACGTGTTGCACCACAACACCTGACCAGTTTGGAAAAAAAATATTTATTTCGTTTTTTTTGAGGAGGGGGGTTTCAATATGAAGAATCGTCCGTGTAGAATGTCTGTGTATAGATTTGTAAATAATTTTAATTAATCACTGTGTATATTTGATTTATTAACTTAATCGTCGAGAGCCTTAAGATATTCTGTTTTTATTTATGAGTTTGGAGTCGAAGGTTCGACAGCTTTGTAAGCTCACGACTTCTTGATGGAAATTGTTTTTTGATAAATTTTTCGTCAACGCCAAAAGTGTTCTTGAGAGAATAGTTTATTTTTAGCCGTTTGGATTTGGGCATTTTTGTGCCTCAATGAAATGTTTTATACGTCGTCTGTTTGAAATGTCGCAGGGTTTTCTGTTGTAAGTACTTCACATGGAGATGTTAGAGACAGATTTTGCTGCTGCAGGGTCTTTTTATACAAACCAACATGGTGGCAGACGTTTTGCTTTTGCTACTGAAAAGAAGAACAAAGGACGAAAGTTTTTTGTAATAATTTGTATTTTTTTGTACAGAGTAAAAAAAACAACAGGCTTTACATCCTGTTTCCATGTGTTTGTAATAATCCAAGTGATCAAACCTGCATTCATTAAGAAAGTACTTGAAGAGAGAGTTCAATAAGAATACTGTAGAGCTGTCATGTGACTCGTGGCCTGTTGCTGATTGGAGGATAAAATAAGGCTGTGAAAACGTGTTTGATTTCAGTCGTCGGCCCCTTTAGTTCCTGATGGAGGACGTTGAGAAATAAAAGTCTTTGTGTTTGTTACTGGCAACAATGGGTCGTTATTTTTACAGAAAGCGGCTCCAACACAACGACCTAATCATGTCTCCACTAAACATCTAAATACTGAACGTTCAGAACAGAAAACATCGTCACTGTGAGATTTGTGCTTTAAAGGACGTATTCCAGAATTCAGAATGAGCAGGTTTTATGGAAGCAGACTGATCTGTGAGTTTGCCAAGTTATCTTCGTTGAGTTTTCCCACATCTGATAAGAACTGGTGAACAGCTGCTTCCCTGAACTCCAGGAAGCATCTGGAAGGCAAACAGCTGACCACAGCTGGCAGCGAAGCACTCACAAAACATGAGCCAGTAAAAACTGACTGTGACAGGTTTCATTCAGATGTTAGAGAGGAATCTGCTCTCTGACCTAACGTAACCTCAGACAGATACGGACTCTTGTGTGACGTGTACCACAGGAAGCACTGATCTTGAGCTGGGTCTGTTTGAGGTCCAGCTCCAGGTTAATGAGATTAATAACAAAGAGAGTTACTGTTGATCCCACAGGGAGATCTGTCAAAGACCAAAATAAAACACGACTCTTCTTCTTGTCTCTGCAGGTTCGACTCAGCCAAAGATGGTTTGTTAGCGAAAGAGGCACCACTCTGTCTGTCTGAGCCAACAGCACACAGGTGAGATTAAATATGTGAGTTTTTATAAAATGAAATAGATTTGATGTTTGAGGCTGCGCGTGTTCAGACATGTTGAAAATTCAAACCGCCGCCCTAAACTTCTCTAATTGAATCCTGCCTCTTCTCAAAGAGAGTCCTCAGTGTGTTACTATGATGATGAGTGGTGTCTGGACTCTGTCAGCTGGTGACAGCACTGAGCTCACTGTGAACTGATGCAGACAACAGAGGATCTGGTTGGTGCATGTGTTTGGCTGATGTGGGGCAAAGGCTTCGGTTTGTTGCTCCTCTGACCCAGACATCTCGCCCGATGAGGCCGTCGATCGGGGGCGGTGAACAGAGATGACTTTGTCTCGGTGTCCTCCGTCCTCTGCAGACATGTGAGAGCTTATAGAGACACATGATCCCCAAACCTCCATCCTTCGAACCCAGAGAGCGAGCCACAGCCCTGCTCCTCCACAGGCCGCTGCAGTGCGGTCGACTCCGAGGGGAAAGCAGCGTTTATGTGCATTTTTCTGCTGTTATGCAAACCTGGTGATTTTCACCCTCAGAGGCTGAGGGAGAGTCTAAATCAGAGGCTGATAAACACAGTGCGGGTTTGATGGGACAGCAGAGTGTGTGTGTGTGTGTGTGTTTTCATGCTCTGAGTAACTTCATGATGCCAATCCTTTCCCCCTCCCTCTCTGTAAACCCCCCCCCCCCGCCATTATGGTCTCGGCTCGGTCCAGGCCACAGCTTCCACTCAGACTCTGTCTCCGTCTCTGACAACACATTTCATTCAGAGGAAAAAACTTTATTGTTTTTACTTTGTTGACATATTTAAACTACTGAATATTCAGTTTTTGCATGTTTTAGTCCAGAATGTGTTTGTTCTACATTTGTGTTGACAGCACAGGTTTTAGATTTGACTGTGTTTCCCTCCATGAAGGCAGAGGCTGGTTGAACACTGGTTAAACTGAGGTGTGTGTTGAATCACTACACAACAATAACATGCTGCAGAGAGCTGGAGTCTCAGCACTTCACTACTTTACATTTCTTTGATTCTCTGTGTTTCACTCTGTTTTACATTTATTGCCTCGTGTTGTATGAAATTGAAATTTGAAAAAGGTTCTGTTAAATATTCTTTAGCTTTGGAGCTTCACAGAGTATTTAAGAAGGAAATGTTGCGTCATGTGTTTCTCTGTGGTTTTACTTGTTGTTTGTTTGTTGTTTCGTGCTCAGTGTTGGTTGATTAGAGTGGGAGAGCTGTAATTTCACTGTTTTTAATGGATGAATAAACTGAACCTTGAACTGGATCCAGAGTGGAACAGACTATCAGAACCCAGCCCTCCTGACGACACATAAACAACATGCAGAGTTTAATGTTCTCAGAACCAGAGGGAAAGGTCAGAGGTCAGCAAAACCATCAGCAGACCCTGAACGCCCACAGGGCGGTGTCGGTGGAGACGTCTTGACTGATGGACAGCGCCATCATCAGCGAGCAGAGTGACACTGGTCTGACACCACGATGCATCGGTCCAGCTCCACAGCCACCAAACAGTCCACTGTCCCTCAGTGTTTCTGCTGCTTTTAATGTTGGAGTCATGAAATCTGAGCCTCTGTGCTCTCACTGCTTCAAAGGCCGCTGGCACAGCAGAGCGAACGTCCAACGCCCGCCTCCACATCGCCCCGCTAATCCATCTGAGAAACCCGAGAAACCCGAGTCGGCCTTTCTGTGGAACACAGAGAGAAGAGGCTTCGCTCCAACAGGAAAGTCTGAAAGTCCAAGGGGGGGGGGTGGAGCCTTTGTGGAGCAAGGCACTAACGCTGCCAGAGGGGGGTTGGAGGTTCGATGCCCGCTGTGACCAACTGCACTAATAATGTGAACAGATGTGGAGCTGTACGGTTTCAACCCCGAGAGAATCGATTCAAAGTTCAACTCCAGTCTGGTTGTTATGGCTTTGGTAATTCAAGAACTCAGTGTTTGCACAAATTGCTCTGAAAGGGGTGTGGTTGAAGAGTGTGTGTGTGTGTGTGTGTGTGTGTGTGGCAGTATGACTCAGCCATGCAGAGAGAGTTGTGGGAACTGCAGGAGTCTGGAGACAGCGAGGAGAAAGGGACTGACGTCAACTCCCTGAGGCTGAGCAGAGAGTAAGAGTGATTCATCCCACCAGGATCCCATCATGTTCCCTGACAAGTTTTACTGTCGCTCTCTCCTTCTTTCAGCTCTGCTTCTGTCCACTGTGTTTTCTAAAGGCCCAACATCTTGACTCAATTTCTCACAATCAAATCTCCAAACAGAGAGAAGAAAAAAAAAAAGTTTGCACAAAGAAGCTTGTTCTCTGAGTGAAGACACTGTAGTTTGGTTTATGTTCCTTTATCTCGTAGAGATCTGGTCAAACTGAGACATCACATCATGTCCCGCCACAACAAACAACATCTTATCTTCACGTCACGTCTGTCCCTGCCTGCTTTACACTTTATTTAAACTTTATTTAAATTCTAAACAGTTAACAGCTTTGATTCAGTCAGGTTTTTTATTTTTTATTCTAAATTCTACGTTTATATGCAGTCTGTGAGTGTAACACTAGTGTGCTCAAAGTGTCAACTATATTAAAGTATGCATGATGCAATGTGCAGACATTTTGCAGATCCATATACAAACATGTCTGTATAAAACTCCACTCACCTGGTTCCACTTCCTCTACAGCAGTCAGCTCCATGTACAACATGAACACATCACGCCCCACAGCTCCTTATATCATCAGCAGATTCAGCAACTTGAAGAATGAATATTAACTGAGATTTCAGTTGTATTACAGGAAGGGAAAGTAAATACAACAGCCTCCGCTGATTCGACCAATCAGGAGCGGCTGCTGGCAGAGCAGAATCAACGGACCAATGAGCGTTTTGTCTGTCGACGTTGGCTGGCGTGTGTTGTCATTGGCCGTGACGTGTGACGTAATCCCGTGACCTACTCAGAGGAGACGGAAGAGATGGCGGCAGGAAAACAAAGTGGGAGAAACGAGTGAAAATACGGAGTCAAACAGCGTTTGAGTCGTCGTTCCGTTGGTTTTGTTTGTTAGCAGTTTGATAAAGTTCATCACTGAAGACGTCTGGGTAAAATAAAACAAGCTCTGGAGCTGGAGTGAGGCTGGACGCTGAGCACAGCTGCGACGGGAAGGTAAGCTAACGAGCTAGCTACGTAGCAACGAGCAAACGCATTAGCCTTAGCATAGTCTTCTCTTTTAAATGTTAGCTTTTGGTCGTACCTCCATTTTAAGTCGTTTTTATTGCGTGGGTAAGAGTGTGTTTGTGTGTCTGTGACTGGAGCTGTGATCGTTTTATTGCTCTGCTCTTTCTGCAGCGTTTGTTTCTCAGGTTTTTGTCTCTGCGGTCGTTTTGCATCATTTTGCATCTCTGCCTGGCTGTTTAACATCTATTAATGATGTGGTCGTTTCACATCTTATGTTTCTTTCTGGCGTGGTTGTGTTTATTCCTGGTCACCCACAGCTGTTTAGTTCCTGCTTTGCGGTCACGTGTTTATCTTCCTCCAGGATACATTGCACATGTGGACTCTTTGGGCTCCTGTCTGTCCATAGCCATTTATTGATTCCCTGTAGTGTATATTAGTGATAAGTAGTTTATTTGTAGTGACTCCATACTTGATTGAGCTCAATTTTGTCTAGGTTACTGTTAGAAATCATTGCATTAAACTTTAGAAGGCTGCACTTAAGCTTTCAAAGTGAAAATTATGGTTTCTAAAATGTCTTTTCTCTTTTTTTATCTAACCAATAAAATCTATTTATTCACCTGGGATTAGTGTACATGTCAAAGTTAAGCCAAAGTGTTAGTGTTTAGTTTTCAGTGTCTTTCCTCCTACACTGTTTTGGTGGTGAAGTATTACAAGACACACACCTATCTATATAAAGTCTCACAGCTGACACTGTATCAGAAAAAACAAGTCATGAGGTGAAGAACTTTCTGGAGTAACCCTCAGGTTCTTGATCACCTCTCTTACTAAGTCCTCCTCTCCCCTGATTGGTCAGTTTGTCAGAGTGGCCAATTCCAGAAAGTTTCATGGTTGTTCCGAACTTCTTCCATTTCAGATTCATGGATCTCACTTTTCTTTGGTAGCCTTCTGCAGATCTGTACCTGCAGGCAGCTCGTTGACCTCATGACTTGGTTTATAAAGATAAATATCGCTAAATGTTTTCATTCAAATGTTGTCATTTTTAATTAATTTCATATAGTTGGAAAACAGTTTGGTCTGAAATAAATGTTGTGTTGTGTTTTTCAGGTGTACAGACAGAAACAACTGGATTCACTGAAGTTGAAGGTAGGAAAATATTTTATTTCTTTTAAAAACATCAGGGAACAAAACATCCTCAAACTTTCTACAGTTTATTAAAACAAACAGAAAAGAAAAATTACGACCAAATTTAACAGAGATTAACATAAGCCTAAATGGCTTATGTAACCTGTGATATTGGAAGTAACATAGAAGAAACTGTAAATATAAATGTAATCCCCAAAAATAGTAATGTCAAATTAATTGTAATGTCAGAAGTAATACAATTAATTGTGAGTGTAATCCCTAAAAATCCAAGTATTATACAAATAATTGTAGATATAAACGTAACACCAAAGTAGAGGTAAGAAAGTAAGTAATAGAGAAATAATCCCCAATTATTAAAATGTAATCCCTAAAAGTAGCACTACTTTAAAAGTAATATAGAAGTCATTTCTAACTGATGTCTAAGTATCAGTCATTTTAAAGTAATGTAAGAGTAATACCTATGTAATATTTTCAAGAAGGAGTACTGTAGAAGTAATTGTAAATATAATTGTAATTGTCACTGGTAGAAGTGATGGAGAAGTAATCCAGACACAGCAGAATAGTAAAATCAGATTGATTGATCAGTTTCTGACATGAACATGTTGTGTCTCTGCAGGAGGAGGAGACGGGAGCAACTGAAGATCTGGACCTAAAGGGAGAGAGAGAACAACAGTGATGAAGCTGTTGCCCACCACAGAAGAAGACCTCCACCATCTTCCTGCTCAGCTCAGCCACTTCTTGTAAACACTGTTGGTCTCCTGTTGTTTAAGTGGAGACACTTTGTTCTAGCTAACAACACAATGTCATGAGCTCAGACTGGGAGACTAAATCAAAGCGCCTCCTAGTGGTCAGCTGTCATTATCTTTGCTGTTTGTTAAAATGTTGCCTGGAACAAAATCATTAAAGGTTTCTCTGATTTCAAACTATTGTCAAACTAATTATTTTCTTTACTTAGCAAAATTAAATATGCATTGATTACTACTCTTATTGTGTATTAATTCTATTATCATTTCTATTATTGATTATTTCTATTATTATTATTTTGTACTACTTCTATACTATAAATGAATTCTTATTAATTCTATTCTCATGAATTACTTTTATCATTGATCAATTCTATTAATATGAATTACTATTGTTACTAACCCTAA
>BRZM01002261.1:10116-20813 GCA_033238685.1 Lates japonicus
TTGACTGCATTGGTGGACTATGCTGGTTATTATTGTGGCAATGGCTTTGCATAGTGTGTTCTACAAGGCTACTGTACCACAGCTAGATTCTCAGACTACCACCTGGTTTAATATTGTAATATTAATTAATGTCTTAAAAGAGTGGAATAGAATACCTAAGAGTCTCTGCTTCTCTAAAGATGAGCTGCAATTATCGATAGCATGAAAAATACAAACAAGGACTGCTGCTGTTGTTTGAGCCTTCATTGGTGTGTCAGCCAATCACTGATGGTTCTTTTTACACTCATTTTCTTGTATCAGATGGAGGCAGCATTGGGAGGAACCAGGTGTTGAATTAGTATGTATTGTAAGGCTTGGACAGCACCAAGTGGGGATAGTAATCCAAAACAGACTACCCATCAGGAATTTTATATCATGTAATTTGTCATTTATTTGTTCATTCACAATGTTTAACAAAGATTTACTAAGCTTGCTGACTCTAAAATAAGCTTTGTTGCTAGTGGGGTGCCACATAGCTCCTCTCTTGTCGTACTCTCCCTTTGTTCTGTTTTGGGCCATATTGTGTGCTCTCCCTGTGTAGTCATTCTTATCTCCTTCACTTTGCCTGTTGCACTTTCTCTAAGAATTCACTTTCCATTTACCTTCCTGCTCTGTCTCACCCTTTCTTTCTCTATTTCATGCTGTCACTCCTCAGCTAAACTTTTCTACCTCACCATCTTTCTCCCTCCCTCTCATCCCTTCATCTGTGATGTTGTTGCTATGGCAACATAGACCTACTCTGCTGGAATGGTACTCAGGGTAAATGGCTGGAATTGGAAGTAAAATGCACAAACCTGTGTGTGTGTAAGAGAGAGAGAGAGAGAGCATTAAAAAGGACATGCTCATATTACTACAGGGGATCTGGTGCTGTATAAAAGCGTTTGCATTAGACTGTGAAGAATAAAGAAGCAAACAGAGAAGTTCTGGACTGTTTGCCAGGTTATGCAATAGAATGGCCTGGAAGGTAGCATGTTCCTTGACATTCTCATATAAAGCCCTGCTTACTTCTTTTACACTCTCTCTTTACCTTTTTGACCCTCTTCCACTCTCCCTCCTTCAGCTCCCCTTTCATTTGTCTATGCTAACATTAGCATCAGTTCTGCAGTGTGCTGATGTGTCCCTACACCATACTGAGAGGTAACTATAGCAATGCCTTTTTCTTCTGAAGTGACATGATGACGATGATAACGTATAGAAATGTATTTCCCACAGTCAGTGAACTCCTTCAGAGTTTAACATTATAAAATAACACAGTTGTGGCACAGTATGCAAATATGACTATAAGTAACTAATGAGGATTTATAACAGAGGACAGCAATATTATTGATGGAAACTACTGATAATTAATGTCTTAATTGCCTTTAATGACAAATTATCTATACAAAGACTCTTTATATAGGTTCATTGATGAAATGTTTTCATATGTTTTTGCTTTGTCTTCTCTAGAATGATAAATGTGTTTATTGCTAACTATCTTGCCTTTATCAGGGTGGTGTATAAGGGTGTTTCATTTTCCTTATACAAAGCCCATTAATCAGTCCAGTCTTGATAAATCACCACAGATAGCAAATATAGTAAACAACATTATCATTATCCTTTATTAACATAATTTTAAAAAGTAAAAGGATGGTGATAATGTTGTTTACTATATTTGCTATCTGTGGTGATTTATCAAGACTGGACTGATTAATGGGCTTTGTATAAGGAAAATGAAACACCCTTATACACCACCCTGATAAAGGCAAGATAGTTAGCAATAAACACATTTATCATTCTAGAGAAGACAAAGCAAAAACATATGAAAACATTTCATCAATGAACCTATATAAAGAGTCTTTGTATAGATAATTTGTCATTAAAGGCAATTAAGACATTAATTATCAGTAGTTTCCATCAATAATATTGCTGTCCTCTGTTATAAATCCTCATTAGTTACTTATAGTCATATTTGCATACTGTGCCACAACTGTGTTATTTTATAATGTTAAACTCTGAAGGAGTTCACTGACTGTGGGAAATACATTTCTATACGTTATCATCGTCATCATGTCACTTCAGAAGAAAAAGGCATTGCTATAGTTACCTCTCAGTATGGTGTAGGGACACATCAGCACACTGCAGAACTGATGCTAATGTTAGCATAGACAAATGAAAGGGGAGCTGAAGGAGGGAGAGTGGAAGAGGGTCAAAAAGGTAAAGAGAGAGTGTAAAAGAAGTAAGCAGGGCTTTATATGAGAATGTCAAGGAACATGCTACCTTCCAGGCCATTCTATTGCATAACCTGGCAAACAGTCCAGAACTTCTCTGTTTGCTTCTTTATTCTTCACAGTCTAATGCAAACGCTTTTATACAGCACCAGATCCCCTGTAGTAATATGAGCATGTCCTTTTTAATGCTCTCTCTCTCTCTCTCTTACACACACACAGGTTTGTGCATTTTACTTCCAATTCCAGCCATTTACCCTGAGTACCATTCCAGCAGAGTAGGTCTATGTTGCCATAGCAACAACATCACAGATGAAGGGATGAGAGGGAGGGAGAAAGATGGTGAGGTAGAAAAGTTTAGCTGAGGAGTGACAGCATGAAATAGAGAAAGAAAGGGTGAGACAGAGCAGGAAGGTAAATGGAAAGTGAATTCTTAGAGAAAGTGCAACAGGCAAAGTGAAGGAGATAAGAATGACTACACAGGGAGAGCACACAATATGGCCCAAAACAGAACAAAGGGAGAGTACGACAAGAGAGGAGCTATGTGGCACCCCACTAGCAACAAAGCTTATTTTAGAGTCAGCAAGCTTAGTAAATCTTTGTTAAACATTGTGAATGAACAAATAAATGACAAATTACATGATATAAAATTCCTGATGGGTAGTCTGTTTTGGATTACTATCCCCACTTGGTGCTGTCCAAGCCTTACAATACATACTAATTCAACACCTGGTTCCTCCCAATGCTGCCTCCATCTGATACAAGAAAATGAGTGTAAAAAGAACCATCAGTGATTGGCTGACACACCAATGAAGGCTCAAACAACAGCAGCAGTCCTTGTTTGTATTTTTCATGCTATCGATAATTGCAGCTCATCTTTGAAGCAGGAGACTCTTAGGTATTCTATTCCTCTTTTAAGACATTAATTAATATTACAATATTAAACCAGGTGTGGTCTGAGAATCTAGCTGGTACAGTAGCCTTAAGACTTACACTATACCCAAAGCCATTGCCACAATAATAACCAACGCAAGTCCACCAGTACAAATTCAAGTAGATGGTAGTAACACCACAAAAGGAACTGTCAATGAAGGCATGGCAGGCTCAACGAACTCTTGCCACTGCTTACAGTTGCATCTCAAAAGATATAGTGAATGGTTAGAATATAGTGAAAAAGTTCAATATTTTTTGTCAGTTCATTCAGAAAGTATGTGCATATTCTAGACTCATTACATGTAAACTAAAATGTTTAAAGCATTTTTTTTTATTTTAATGTTGATAATTACAGTCTACAGCTAAGAAAAACAGAAAATAACGTATCTCAAAATATTAGAATATCTCATTTGGAGTTTAAGTGAATCACTATTTATGCAGTGTAAATACCATGAATCTCTCTGTCTGGTTCAGTACACACAACCACAATCATGGGGAAGACTACTGACTTGACAGCTGTCCAGAAGACTCTCATTTACACCCTCCACAAGGAGGGTAAGCACAGAAGATCGTTGTTGAAAGAGCTGGCTGTTTGCAGGGTGCTGTATCAAAGCATATTCATGGAAAGTTGACTGGAAGGGAAAAGTGTGGTAGGAAAAGGTGCACAAGCAAAATGACCGCAGCCTTGAGAAGATTGTCAAGCAAGGCCGATTCAGGAACTTGGGCGAGCTTCACAAGGAGTGGACTGAAGCTGGAGTCAGTGCATCAAGAGCCACCACACACAGACCTGTCCAGGAAATGGGCTACAAGTGTTGCATTCCTTGTGTCAAGCCACTCCTGAGCCAGAGACAATGTCTGAAGAGTCTTACCTGGGCTAAGGAGAAAATGGACTGGACCGTTGCTCAGTGGTCCAAAGTCCTCTTTTCAGATGAAAGCAAATTTTGCATTTCATTTGGAAATCAAGGCCCCAGAGTCTGGAGGATGAGTGGAGAGGCACAGAATCCAAGCTGCTTGAAGTCCAGTTTCCACAGTCAGTGATGATTTGGGGTGCCATGTCATCTGCTGGTGTTGGTCCAAAGGTGTTTTATAAGATCCAAAGTCAATGCAGCTGTCGACCAAGAGATCTAAGAGCACTTCATGCTTCTGTCTGCTGAGGAGCTTTATGGAGATGTTGATTTCCTTTTCCAGGAGGACTTGGCACCTTCCCACAGTGCCAAAACTACTGGTAACTGGCTTGTTGACCATGGTATTACTGTGCTTGATTGGCCAGCCAACTTACCTGACCTGACAAGAGGAAGATGAGAGACACCAGACCCAACAATACAGACGAGCTGAAGGCCGCCATCAAAGCAACTTCCAAGCAATTGTTTACAACTCAAGCCTCTCTGGTCTGGATGTGTATTCTCCTAGCTGCACTGTGTGGACTTTTGTGTTCATGTGCGTCCATGAGAATGTGAGCAATTATTAAGTAATTATTCCCGCTGCACAGGTTTCATGTATTAGTGAAGTATACCCTTTTAGCATCGTTCATGTATATTTGCACCGCGGTCCAGCTTTCTACTTGCTAACACGGGCCGAGGGCAAGCTCATTTCTCTAGGCCCTTTTTGTAGTTGTAGCAATGTTATTGCTCTTTGTTCATGTCTTGTGTTTCCATTACGAGTTAAGTTAGTAGTGAGATGTATTAGTTAATAGATGAAGAGGCAGTGAGAGGCCCGTCTTTGAGAGCAGCAGAGCTAGAGCTGCCAGAGGGCGCTATATACCACTGTAATCGGGCTGTAGACAATGGGTATTCATTTACGTGATATTCAGCTGTGTTATTGCATGGCTTAATTGCTCCATAACGTATTTAAATATTATACTGATGTTTTTCTTTGCTTATGATTGCAGCCTATGTAAGCATTTAAACCCTTGAAATATCAAGCCACATTGAGGAATCTATATTTCTTCTGTTATGGAAATGTATACCATAATTTAGTAAACAGTCGTGCTTATTGTTAGCGTATGCTCTAAGTTTGTGATATCTTGTTTCTGTTTACAGAACCACATGTTCAGAACCATGTGTCCACAAACGTATGTTCATAACTAAGTGATCTGTTGTAAAGAAACACACCTGTGCTCTGCTTTGGCTTCATCTGAGTTAATAAAGAGAAGTAAACAAATCCTGCCAATTGCATTCTGACCAATGGACTAGAGCGAATGTCCTCCTCAAGAATTAACTATTACAGTCCTACAGTCACACTGCCTTACACGTGTATTTTGGTATAGTATAGTGTAGCATATTCACTCTCTTTCAGCTCTGATTTTGATCTCAAACTGTTTTGCTCTTTAGTTACCAACTGTGTCTGTGTGCTGTTTGGTGCTGGGCAGATAGCACATTGATTTTATCACGGCATTTTCACTGAAAATAGCAGTCTGGTATTGTTGAAAACAATGAGTGATGATGAGATAGTGAGAACAGTGAAAGTACACTAAATGTTGTGTAAATTGTAAATCTAAAACAGGGCTAAACAGAGGCTAAAAATCTAAGTAGAACTATAGTTGGTCCCTGAGTGGTCAGACTTGAGTAAGTCTTTATTTATTTATTAATTAGTTTCCCTGAATCTGGAAAACCTCCATTATAATCCCTATTCCAAAATCACAAAACCCCAAGGAACTAAAGTCCAGGCCCACTGCACTGATATCAATTGCAATGAAAACTTTTGAGAATATTTTGAAAGACAAGTTTGTATCATTAGTCAGTAGCAAATTACATCCCTTCTGGCAAAGGTGTAGAGGAAGCTAACCTGTTCATCCTCGAGTGTATAAGCACTTGGAGAAACCCAATTCTGTGTGATACTCTTATTTGCTGACTTCTCTACAGCTTTTAAGAAAATGCAACTTCATATTTTAATTGATCAATTGGCTTCTTATTTTAAATTGTCTGACCAACACCTATTGTTGCTTCTAAACTTTTTAACAGACAGAACCTAGCAGGTGTTAGTCAGTGGAGTTATGTTGCCTGTCTGGGCCTCAAAAGAACAGCTTCCTGGTGAAATTTTCAGATGAAACAGCACTTCTGTCTCTTCTTCAGAATCCAGAGAAAGTCCACAGTTTTGCCTTACCTGCTTTAGTTAACTGGTGCAGTGCTAACTCTTCTGAATGTTTCCAAAACAAAGGAACTAATTACTGACGGTAATAAGCACGAAGCAAGTGGCAATGGCAAATATACATACATATACACACACACACACACACACATATATATATATATATATACACACACACACACACACACACACATATATATATATATACATGTGTGTGTGTGTGTGTGTATACACACGCGCGCATTTTTAAAGTCAGTGTGTGTGGCTGTTGAGAACCCTTGTGACCTTTGGGTAGAAGGTGTCTTCCAGTCTATTTGTATATGCTTTAGCTGCTCTGTACCTCCTGCCAGATGGCAACAGTTGTGGCAGCAGTCTGTGATGATGGTCCATGCTCTGCCTCATCCCTGTATGCTGACTTATCACCACCTGAGATGAGTCCAACAACGGTGGTGTCGTCAGCAAACTTAATTATGGTATTGGATGAGTGGACAGGTGTACAGTCATAACTGTACAAGTGTACAAGAGTGGACTCAGAACACAACCTTGCTCAGTGTGATGGGGGCCAATTTTGACATGCTGGGAATGGTTTGTCAAAAAGTCTTTGATCCAGGAGCAGATGTTGTGATGAAAGCCCAGCTGCATCAGTTTGCTTATGAGGATGTCTGGTAAGATGGTATAAATGCAGAGCTAAAGTCAATGAACAGCAACCTCACATAGCTCTGCCAGTGTTCCAGGTGGGTTAGAGCAGTGTGAGTGGCTGTTCATTGACTTTAGCTCTGCATTTATACCATCTTACCAGACATCCTCATAAGCAAACTGATGCAGCTGGGCTTTCATCACAACATCTGCTCCTGGATCAAAGACTTTTTGACAAACCATTCCCAGCATGTCAAAATTGGCCCCCATCACACTGAGCAAGGTTGTGTTCTGAGTCCACTCTTGTACACTTGTACAGTTATGACTGTACACCTGTCCACTCATCCAATACCATAATTAAGTTTGCTGACGACACCACCGTTGTTGGACTCATCTCAGGTGGTGATAAGTCAGCATACAGGGATGAGGCAGAGCATGGACCATCATCACAGACTGCTGCCACAACTGTTGCCATCTGGCAGGAGGTACAGAGCAGCTAAAGCATATACAAATAGACTGGAAGACACCTTCTACCCAAAGGTCACAAGGGTTCTCAACAGCCACACACACTGACTTTAAAAATGCGCGCGTGTGTATACACACACACACACACACATGTATATATATATATATGTGTGTGTGTGTGTGTGTGTGTGTATATATATATATATATATGTGTGTGTGTGTGTGTGTGTATATGTATGTATATTTGCCATTGCCACTTGCTTCGTGCTTATTACCGTCAGTAATTAGTTCCTTTGTTTTGGAAACATTCAGAAGAGTTAGCACTGCACCAGTTAACTAAAGCAGGTAAGGCAAAACTGTGGACTTTCTCTGGATTCTGAAGAAGAGACAGAAGTGCTGTTTCATCTGAAAATTTCACCAGGAAGCTGTTCTTTTGAGGCCCAGACAGGCAACATAACTCCACTGACTAACACCTGCTAGGTTCTGTCTGTTAAAAAGTTTAGAAGCAACAATAGGTGTTGGTCAGACAATTTAAAATAAGAAGCCAATTGATCAATTAAAATATGAAGTTGCATTTTCTTAAAAGCTGTAGAGAAGTCAGCAAATAAGAGTATCACACAGAATTGGGTTTCTCCAAGTGCTTATACACTCGAGGATGAACAGGTTAGCTTCCTCTACACCTTTGCCAGAAGGGATGTAATTTGCTACTGACTAATGATACAAACTTGTCTTTCAAAATATTCTCAAAAGTTTTCATTGCAATTGATATCAGTGCAGTGGGCCTGGACTTTAGTTCCTTGGGGTTTTGTGATTTTGGAATAGGGATTATAATGGAGGTTTTCCAGATTCAGGGAAACTAATTAATAAATAAATAAAGACTTACTCAAGTCTGACCACTCAGGGACCAACTATAGTTCTACTTAGATTTTTAGCCTCTGTTTAGCCCTGTTTTAGATTTACAATTTACACAACATTTAGTGTACTTTCACTGTTCTCACTATCTCATCATCACTCATTGTTTTCAACAATACCAGACTGCTATTTTCAGTGAAAATGCCGTGATAAAATCAATGTGCTATCTGCCCAGCACCAAACAGCACACAGACACAGTTGGTAACTAAAGAGCAAAACAGTTTGAGATCAAAATCAGAGCTGAAAGAGAGTGAATATGCTACACTATACTATACCAAAATACACGTGTAAGGCAGTGTGACTGTAGGACTGTAATAGTTAATTCTTGAGGAGGACATTCGCTCTAGTCCATTGGTCAGAATGCAATTGGCAGGATTTGTTTACTTCTCTTTATTAACTCAGATGAAGCCAAAGCAGAGCACAGGTGTGTTTCTTTACAACAGATCACTTAGTTATGAACATACGTTTGTGGACACATGGTTCTGAACATGTGGTTCTGTAAACAGAAACAAGATATCACAAACTTAGAGCATACGCTAACAATAAGCACGACTGTTTACTAAATTATGGTATACATTTCCATAACAGAAGAAATATAGATTCCTCAATGTGGCTTGATATTTCAAGGGTTTAAATGCTTACATAGGCTGCAATCATAAGCAAAGAAAAACATCAGTATAATATTTAAATACGTTATGGAGCAATTAAGCCATGCAATAACACAGCTGAATATCACGTAAATGAATACCCATTGTCTACAGCCCGATTACAGTGGTATATAGCGCCCTCTGGCAGCTCTAGCTCTGCTGCTCTCAAAGACGGGCCTCTCACTGCCTCTTCATCTATTAACTAATACATCTCACTACTAACTTAACTCGTAATGGAAACACAAGACATGAACAAAGAGCAATAACATTGCTACAACTACAAAAAGGGCCTAGAGAAATGAGCTTGCCCTCGGCCCGTGTTAGCAAGTAGAAAGCTGGACCGCGGTGCAAATATACATGAACGATGCTAAAAGGGTATACTTCACTAATACATGAAACCTGTGCAGCGGGAATAATTACTTAATAATTGCTCACATTCTCATGGACGCACATGAACACAAAAGTCCACACAGTGCAGCTAGGAGAATACACATCCAGACCAGAGAGGCTTGAGTTGTAAACAATTGCTTGGAAGTTGCTTTGATGGCGGCCTTCAGCTCGTCTGTATTGTTGGGTCTGGTGTCTCTCATCTTCCTCTTGTCAGGTCAGGTAAGTTGGCTGGCCAATCAAGCACAGTAATACCATGGTCAACAAGCCAGTTACCAGTAGTTTTGGCACTGTGGGAAGGTGCCAAGTCCTCCTGGAAAAGGAAATCAACATCTCCATAAAGCTCCTCAGCAGACAGAAGCATGAAGTGCTCTTAGATCTCTTGGTCGACAGCTGCATTGACTTTGGATCTTATAAAACACCTTTGGACCAACACCAGCAGATGACATGGCACCCCAAATCATCACTGACTGTGGAAACTGGACTTCAAGCAGCTTGGATTCTGTGCCTCTCCACTCATCCTCCAGACTCTGGGGCCTTGATTTCCAAATGAAATGCAAAATTTGCTTTCATCTGAAAAGAGGACTTTGGACCACTGAGCAACGGTCCAGTCCATTTTCTCCTTAGCCCAGGTAAGACTCTTCAGACATTGTCTCTGGCTCAGGAGTGGCTTGACACAAGGAATGCAACACTTGTAGCCCATTTCCTGGACAGGTCTGTGTGTGGTGGCTCTTGATGCACTGACTCCAGCTTCAGTCCACTCCTTGTGAAGCTCGCCCAAGTTCCTGAATCGGCCTTGCTTGACAATCTTCTCAAGGCTGCGGTCATTTTGCTTGTGCACCTTTTCCTACCACACTTTTCCCTTCCAGTCAACTTTCCATGAATATGCTTTGATACAGCACCCTGCAAACAGCCAGCTCTTTCAACAACGATCTTCTGTGCTTACCCTCCTTGTGGAGGGTGTAAATGAGAGTCTTCTGGACAGCTGTCAAGTCAGTAGTCTTCCCCATGATTGTGGTTGTGTGTACTGAACCAGACAGAGAGATTCATGGTATTTACACTGCATAAATAGTGATTCACTTAAACTCCAAATGAGATATTCTAATATTTTGAGATACGTTATTTTCTGTTTTTCTTAGCTGTAGACTGTAATTATCAACATTAAAATAAAAAAAAATGCTTTAAACATTTTAGTTTACATGTAATGAGTCTAGAATATGCACATACTTTCTGAATGAACTGACAAAAAATATTGAACTTTTTCACTATATTCTAACTATTTCACTATATTCTTTGAGATGCAACTGTAAGCAGTGGCAAGAGTCTACAGTTGAGCCTGCCATGCCTTCTTATTGACAGTTCCTTTTTGTGGTGTTACTACCATCTA
>BRZM01002262.1:0-90190 GCA_033238685.1 Lates japonicus
AGCAAACCTTCACTTCTTATTTCCATGTGTTAGATTGCACGTCTACAGCATTTGCAATACTTGCCAATGTTTTCTATATCCCTGTGGTCAGCTGCCTACTTTACTTCCTTCACCCACTGATGTCAGAATAATCAGAAGTAGCAGGAAAAGGATCTACAGGGAGAGTTTGGCTGAGGTATGATTGGGTTTCTTCCCTCCACCCAGGGCATCATCAAAGCTCTGTCTGTTATGAAAGTTGAAGCCTGATTTTTGGAGAGAGAGTGCATGCACTAGGGCAGTAAGAAAACATTAACACAAGATTTGAAAGCCATCTGAATCAATTAGAATATTTAGATTTGATGAAAACCAGTGGTGTTTCTGTTCATCACTGAACTACACACATAACAATGTATAAAATCAGCTCACATTAATGATAATTAGAATTGAAGTAAGACATTGAGGCTACTTCAGTTTCATTCATGAACAGAATGTTAGACATGTGTACAACTGACTTATGAGTCACTAACAGTTTCCGCAGCATTTTGAGACACATATGGTGATCCAACAGCTCCATGCTGCATGCCAATGTTTTCCTGAACAGAAGACAAACTACTCTCTGTCTCTTCCACTGTTTTGTCATTTACATACACTATCACCAGTAATAACAAACACTCTTGCCATGTGGCCATGTTCAGAGCTGCAAGTCTTGCAAGTAAACCATCTCCTATGTATCTGTATACCTAGTAAAAGAATGGCATCAAACATAGGCTGTAGCCACACAGGCAATGTGGTTCTAAATATGGCAGTATTGATCTGTTGGTCCCCCAGTTTGGTCCAGATTAAAATATCTCAACAACTAACACATCAGGATGAAATGTAATAACTCTGGTGATTCCTTAGCTTTTCATCCAGTGCCATCATCAGGTCAAATTTGACTTCATCCAGTACTTTGGTTAATGTCCAAATACCTACAGAACTAATGACATTACCATTAACATCAGATGTACTTTTTGTTTAGAGGTAATTAGCAAATGTTAGCATACTAACATGCTAAGCTAAAATTGTGAAAATGGTAAAAATCTCATCTGCTAAACAGCAGAATGTTAGCATTATCATTGTGAGCGTGTCAGCATGCTAACTATGCTAAGATAGAGCCATTGCTTTGAAGCCAATAGATGATTCCTGAGAAATGCAGTGCAAAAACACCACTGAAATGATTACGTAGCAGTAGCAGTTTATTATTTAGTTTTACTACTCAAGAGAAAATAAAATCTGAACAGTCTGGTTAACAGACGAACTCATGGACTGACTGACCCATTAACTAACTAAATGTCTGCCAAGCTGACTGACTGATTGACTTGCCATTTTTTATCCATCGCTTTGCAGCTGCTCTGTCCTGCAGTGAAAAAGACTAGTTGTCCATGACGCTTGAGGTGCCAAAATGTCTGACTGTGCCAATTCTGTGGCTACCCACCAGCAAGAATGGATGTAGGCAGAGGAGAGGAATGAAAGATAAGAAGCAGCAGCAGGAGAGCAGTGTAGGGGAAATGGAACAGGAGGTGATACAAAGAAGAAAGGACGACAGAGAAGCGGGCAACGGGAGATGAGATAGAAAGAGATAAGACAGATAAAGTGGAGAAATGAATAGAAAGGGAGGTGAGATGGAGCAAACAAAGAGATGGCGTGACAGAGAGTGAAGGAGAGAGGAAAAGAGATGAAACACAAGGAGATACATGTACATGCTAACATGGGACATGGGATAATGTATGTGGATAGTAGACATTTAGCTGAAAAACAGCACAGTAGGCAGCTTTTATAGCTTGTATAAATAATCGTTTTGCTTTGACACACAGCAGTTTTATAGATGATGTGAATCACAAGCAGTTTTTAAGATGTGAATTTAAAAATATAATAGCCAGTCTATTCACCATTAACTATGCATTCTTAGAGTCCCTCAAAAAAAAGAAGAAAAAACCTCCAATAGTGCTGTGCTGTTTTCATTATTAGCCTTTTTAGCCATGCTGCTTCAAGCTACTTCAATTCAATTGGGCTGAAAAGCAATTTTTAAAAATTATACACAGTCCCTCCAGAGAATATGACGACAAAACAAACTCTGACTGTGCTTCAACTGTGATTTTTTTATTTTTTATTTTTTTTGAGTAATGGCTTTTACCTCCATTGACTTGTACTAGAATTGCTAATGCTTATAACTTCTCCCTTTTAATATCCTAAAAAAAAACTAAAGTTAAATGGATATCAAGAACTTCTGTGATAAAATGGATACTGTGAGTGCCTTTAAAACTTACAACTATCCCTTTAAGACTGACTAGCAGATGTATCCACTCTAGATTTAAGTGCTCAAATGTCTGGCAAGCCGGCTCGTATGGAGTAATAATCGCTCACTTACACACACACACTCACATTCACTCTAAGACCCTGCTGGGCAGAGGAAAGCTGAAGACGATGATGTCATGACATAAACAATAGCTCATTCAGCTTGGCGCTGGTGGTCAGGAAGCAAGGCCGTGCTTAAAGGACAACATCTGTAGCCTGAGGGGGGAGAGAGAGGAGAGAGGAAAGAGAGGGAGAGCCGACGTCCAAAATCCTCCATTCACCTTATAACTCATACTGAGCTGTGGAAGCACCAGGAGAGTCTGACAACAAATCCCAGCAGTTATCTAAACACATCATGTCGAAGGGCTGTGCATCTATTTGGCATTCCAGTAGGTTTGTAACTGTAGAAACTGTGCAGCGGGGGCAGTGCTGGAGAACAAGCCACAGGGGTTGTACACAGGCCAACCCGGCAGATCTATAGCTGTAGTTCAGGTTACATGGCTTTTCCCATATGGTTCCTGTTACCACCTTCACCTTCAGTGGCTCTGCACTGTCTTCTTCAGCCCTCTTTAGTACTATTAAGGTAATTAGATGAAAAAAAGTGGGGTCGGCTGTTGCTGTATTCCCACAATTCCTTGGGGTTTAAGCAAATGATGAATAGGGTGAATGAGTTAGTGATCACAGTGTAAAATCTTAGTATTGTCGTAAATATGAGCTGGTTATCTGAGACAAAGTGAACAATACTCCTGCTGTTCAGTTCACTGAAATGATTCGTTATACTGACAGGCACCTTGTATCTTATTTCCATACGGCTGTATAAATTTAAACTGTTAATCTCCTATATGAAACCACCGCACAAGTCCAAATTCTGTTTCCGTTCAAAGAAGGCTTACATTCATTTGGCAGCATTGAGCTTATCTCTGCCTACTGTGCAAGTGTGCTTTGAGCAAAATGGCTGAAGAAAGCAAATACTGCAGCGACAATCTACAGGTCTACTTCAAGAACTCGCTGTGTGGGTTTTACCAGGCTCTCAGTCACTACCACCACAGGAAGGAGTTATTCCATTTCACATGCATCAGTCCATCTTAAACAGTCCCACTGACTCCATAAAAATGTAAAAGCTCTGGTGTTTGCTTGTTGCTGTTGAAGTCTGTTGTGCAAATGTAATGTTCACAAAGTGCACAAAGCTATCTAACCATGTGCAATGACTGTTTCTGTTTTCTCATTTTCCAAACATATGAAGGATTTGAGTAATATGAGCCTAGATTTTTTTTAGATTGGCAAGCATTAGTCTGACCACTGAGTCTGCATGTGTGGACAAATTGCGTCATTTTAAAAAGCCAGACCACCACATTCACCCCCAACCAACCACCCTGCCCCCTCTCTCAGGGCTCACAGCTAGGTCTCACCATGTTCATGCCACCTGCTGGTTAAGCTAAGGTCACAGCATGTCACAGTACTTACACTTCAAGGTAACATACTCAAAGCTTCCATTACCTGTCTGCAGCAGGACACTGGAATCTGTCCTCAGTGATCTTAACATGTGTCCAGATTTAGAATAACTATAACACATATGCTGCAGTGGTTCAAAAAGTAATGTAATGTCTATTCCACATTTACAGTTTGATCTTGGTGTGGAAACAATGGTTTGTGTACCATTGTGAAAATGAGCTATTACATTTACATAAAGCTTAAATATTCATGATTTTAAAAAAGATATATAGTTATATTCACATAAAAGTCCAGTCCAGTTGTGTTTCAAGCATACTGTTTGAAGCACAACCTGGATTCTATTAGGTGAACAATGAATAAATATCTCAATCAGCATGTTTCTAGCATCAAAATATGTGAAGATGCTTGTCTAATAGTGAAAAATTTGTATGATAGATCTTGATGAAGTTCATCGGAGGACATAATGGACCTAATTTAAAGATGTATATGTTATATGTAGAGTTATATTTTAAAGGCCAAGGATTTGGTTCTTTGGACACTATGAGAGACAGCAATGCACACTGATAACACTGCCTCTACCTCCCAACGAATCCAACCTAGAAAACAGCTGAAAGGACGTCACCAGGATTGTCTACTCCACCTCAAAACTCTTGCCTTCAGAGTAAGTTTAAGGATGCTGTAAATACATTTTAAAAAATCTAAACATACTGTAAGGGTTTAAATAACCTAAAGTCAGCTTCCTCCTCACCTGACAGAGTTGATCATGGCTCCACAGCCCTCCATGGCTCCCTGCAAGTCTGCATGGTATCCATTAGGGATGGCCCAGCGTCCAGGCTGGCTCAGCACAAACTCTGACCTGCTCCCTGGTATGGTGGTCCTCAGCGGGCTTCCTCCTGCTCCAGCCACAGCTCCAGCTCCACGGACAGCATAGTCCCCAGCTTTCAGATCACCACCTGGGGCATCTGGTCCAGCCTCAGCCCCTTCTTGCTCTTGAACAGTTGCCAGCTCCAGCTCCAGAGGCTCAGGACCCTGTAACAGCGCCCTCTGTTGGATGAGCGGCGTCAGTGGTGCCTCGAAGCTGACACAGCTGTCCGTCTCATCTGTGAGCGACAGCACATCCAGAGAGTCCAGGCTGCTGTAGCAGGTCCCGCCCCTCAGCAGGGCGGACTCTACGATGCGCTCGAACGTGGAGCTGAAGCCGTCTTTGTTGTCCACCCTACCTTTCTCCCTCTCCTCCTCCAACTCCCTCTCCTCTTCCTCCTCCTCTTCCTCCTGAACATCCACCTGCTCAACAATCTGCTCGAACGCTGAGCTGAAACTGTCCTGGTTTTCTCTTCCATCTCCCTCTTTCTGGACCTCTTCCTCTTCTTCCTCCACTTCTGTGTCGGCCTGTTCTACAGTCGTCTCAAAGTTAGAGCTGAAAGCGTCCAAGTGTGTATGAGTGGCCCCTCCGTCTCCTCCCTCGTCCTCCTCGCCGGCTTCATCCTCGTCTTCATTCCCACCTATACCATTTGCCAGTCTGTATCAACAGGAAGAAAAGGAAAGTGTGAAATTATATTTAGCATATGAATTAAACATAAGGCAGTTTCTTTGCTGAGACTGGTGCACGTATAAAGAAGATATTCATTGCTGAAATCATTTTTCATTCAGGAGTACGAACAATGGGCAAATATTTCAGCTTGAATAGCCACACTGACAATTGAAGCGAGATGAAAGATGAAGAAGCACTGTCCAATTTGCTATTTTGTGAATAGCTGGAAGCTCATGTTCCCTCCACTATTTCATCCCTTTTATTTAAGAGAACATGAATCAGTTATAGTGTCCGAGTTTGCTGCTGATGGACAGAAATAAGCTATTAAATTAGTTTGATCAAAGACTGATAAAACAACTTAATTTATGCATGTGTTAACTGTATTTCAACATCATGTTTATGTATTTCTGTCCAAAAAACTATAAGGAAGAACCACCCATAAGTCATTCATATCTACTATTATTATACATTGTTTTATCTAAATTTAGCAAACCACTAACCACACAGACATGTTTTTTTGCCACATTTTGAACTTTTCACTGTCCCCACCCTCCCTCACCACACACACACACACACACACACACACACACACACACACTCACACAGTTTTCTATCTTTTTGAAGTGGTTAGAAAATTGGTTACTGGGTCCTCCAACTCTTTAAAAATTAGACCATTTTCACTCTTTGTTTGTTTTCCTTTCAGCTCATTTAGTCAAGGCTTTTTGCCTATTCATTTTGTAAAATGCAGCTGAAGCACATTAGACTAATTATGTACCAGAGAACCACACTGAGAAAACAATAAGCCATTAAACATATTCAGTATGGAAAAGTCTGCCAAAACCACAAAGGACCGTCTTAGGTTACTACAAAAAGTAAGCCCTAAGAAAGTTGTGTATTCATGTGTGTATCAAGATAAAAACTAATCAATTGTTCATTAACAACTCATGTGATACTAAAATGTAACTATCTGAGGGGTAAAGGAGTCTTGGTAGTTTTAATGTGATACCACACTTTGACACCTAAAGGTCGAAAGATGTAGTCACAAGATTTTCACTGCCTAACAGTCGACATATATCTTGACAGAGTGCGACAGTAAAGATGATTTAGTGAACTAACCGCCCAGCTTGTTGAGGGTGAGTTGCCTCCTCTGTAGACGGTTGCATTTCTTCATTTTCCCTCCCCTCCTCTTCCTCTTTCATCTCCTCTACCTCATGTGTTGCCTCCTCCCCCGTTGAGCTTACCTCCACATTTATACATCCTTCCCCTCTTGTGCCTGCCACCCCTCCCTCCGCCCCTCCATCTGTCTGTTCTCCATCTCCACTGCCATCTACCTTCTCCTCTTTCAACTCACTCTCTCCTTTCGTATCTTTTACCTCTGCCATCCCCTCTCCCTCCCCATGTGTCTCCCCCTGTGCCTCCTCGTCTGCCTTTCTGATCTCTTCTTGTTGTTTCCCCTCTTCTGTCTCATCCGTCGCCCCGGCCCCCAGCTTATCCTGCTCCACCTGGTCATGGGTCTCAGTGGGCGGGTCAGTGGTGGCTGTGGTGGTTGTATTTGGCTCCACTGGGTTCTCTGGTGGGGTGGGAGAGGGCAGAGCCTGCCCCTCCTGGGTCATGGTGCTCCTCACTGAGGGGGGCAGCCGTCCACTCCGGCTGGAGATGAGGGGCAGATTTTCAGATTAGCAACCGGGGAGGACCCTCTGCAGAGAAAATGAAACAGAGAGACAGAGTAGAGAGGAAAATCAGCATGAAATGAAGACAAAGTACCAAGTTAAAATGAGGAGGAGGAGACACAGTGTTATAAAATGAGGACATTAACTGTGGCTGATACTGATACAGTCATTTGGTTATTTCTATTCTTAATTTTGAGTCACAGAGGTCACCTTCAACAAAGGAACAGCTGTGTATATGTGTGTAATGTGTTTCTAGGTGTGTATGAGTGCATTACAGAGAGAGAGAGATACATATGTCTGGAACACTTTGTCCTCTGCACCAGATGATCCCAAAACACCTCTGAAAGGAGGGCAGGAAAAGGTAGATAAAGTAGAAAGCAGAGGACTAGAGACACACAGGCAGGCAGGCACAGAGAGAGATTTGTTTAATAAAGCCCAACAGATTCCTGTCAAAATGATCCTGCTAGCTCATCCGCTCTCTGTCTGTGTGGAGATTTCACAGCTGAATAACTGACTATCTGCTTCCAGCTCTGCAATGACTGTGTTTTGTGTAAATGCAAGACAGTGGCCTGAGATTTGAACATGTATCCTCATGGTCTACTGTGACTCTCTCTTGCACTGTTGGCTGAGCAGCCGAGACCTCTGTACAGCAGGTCTTCCTCCACCCCTCTGAGGCTCAAGGGCAAATGCTAATGAGTAGCTCTTAATTACAGTTCTGCAGAGCGAGTTACATGTGAATTAATGTCCGCTTTTGATATATTATTCTTTTTCTGATAAATGAGACTGTTTTTTTAGTGAGGATAAAAGTGAAATTAATCTTTTTTTAGATAGTCTGATGAACTGTGTGAAGAATCTGACATGTGTGAAATGATGACAGTTTTAATAAATCATTTTAGTCATTCTCAAATCATTGATTGGTTCCAGCCTCTTAAATATGAGGATTTACCCCCTTTATGTTATTGTAAACAGAAATTCTGATTGGTATTATCACCTTTATTCTTCTGTTCTTCAAAAAAAACCCAAAAATTGATAACTTATGGTTTATATGATATGGTTGAAATCAAAGTCCTTATAATGGTAAGAGGAGCATTTGTATTGCCATTATAAAGATATGATAGTGATACATGGCACAGTATGGCAAATGTGCTGTATGGGACGTTGCAAACAGCAGCTAGAAAAACAAGACATTTCAACACAATCTTAAAGGCCAACAATGAACTTTTAATCTCATGTTTTAAGCCAACATGACTGTGTAGTGTGGCCTTGTGTTGACATTGTTCTACCAATTCCAAGTGATGTTCATTCCAATGAACTGTGTATCGTACAGAACTCATCACACACACAAGCCAAAATCAACTATAACTAACAATTTGGATGACAGAATTTAGCAAGACAACAATATCACCATGATAAAAATTTCACTGGGAGTTTAGAAACAACAATTTAGAATCACAGCCCAGCATTATTGTTACATATTTCCTTTGTCACAACTGACTTTTGTATGACGTAACTGTGCAGGATAATGGTACAATGTCAGGACACAACTCCATCTGTTGATTAGGAAAAACTCTTGAAACACTTTTCAATAATCCAGGTTAATACAATGTGTACATGTGTATTATTACAGTTCATTTTAATATGTCATCAATTAAGCTAAAATGAAATTAGCTTAACTAATTACACACATTTTATAAAGCAGATCTGTGTGTCGATGTAGTACGTTTTGGATTGTGTCTTTGCTGCAGAGAGCAGTCAGGAAGCAGCCCTGTCTGCCGGATCCAAACAGAGTCCTTAGACACACTACATCTCTGCTCTGCTGAATCATCCGCAGCAGGGGACTCGCAGCACAACTGCAGTAAAATATTTACTGGAATTCAAAGCTTTTCTGATGGTATGCAGATGCAGGTAAGGACCTAGTTAGGCTGAAATGAACATCCTGAATCCTGCCAACAATACTCAGCAGTTTCTCGGGGGAAATTTCTAGCACCTCTTCTTTATTTAGATATCAAATCGTGTGGAAGACCCGGGATCACGTCGAAGAGAGGAGAGATCTGCGGCAGGATAGGATGTGAGCCAAATTTGTATCTATGATGTTGCAAGTGCTTTGGCTTAGCCCCTGAGCACAGGGACACCACAGGCCCACTAAATGTTTCATCAGAGCTGCAAAAGGATGATGCAAATTATGCAGAACCCAGAAAGTCTGGCAAATTGCCTCCTTATTTCAAGCTTGTCTCCTAATTACAGTAGACCTTTTCCAGATGTTGTCACCCAGATGCAATGGCACTGATGAGTTCTCAACCTCTGTGGGAAAATGATACTGTTGACACCAACAATAATAAAGCCAAGAAGAAGCCAACAAACAGCTTGGCTGAAGAAGAGAAAACTGTCTTCAGTCACTCTGAGAAATACAAGTAGTGTTTTAAAAACACAGTACAACATCAGCACTTGTGTCTCTGTTATCTTCCTCTAATCCCTCTCACTCTGACTGCTGTTGAAAGTGTGATGATCTCAAAGGACGCTCTGACTGATCCCTCAATAAATTCTTTCAGAATACACATCTGTGATTGGCTGACTCATTCCTCTGTTTTTTTGCCAGAAGGAGCATGGGAAACGTTGCCATTATCTATGAGACACTAAGCATTTTTGTTTCAGTGTATTCCATCTGCAGAGACATCAGTCATGTGGCACCTCACAGCATGCATCACATATGATTTATTAACTGCATGATGACACACAAAGAAAAGGTGCGATTCAGACACTGGTTATAAATATGAAAGACACTTATGTGTGAATCATTCAGTGATTAGGATGAGCTCAAATAATCCTAAACTCAGGCAATGAATATTTGAAACACATTTGCACCTGAGTCTATGGCAGCTCATATTCACGCACATGTACTAGTCATATGCAAACAAGCACAATTTGCATCCGTTTATGCAATTACACAAAGATGCATTTGCACATATTAACACACAGGCAAATATACACACTCACAAACACACACAAGAATAAAACAGTGACACATCTCCATAAATGGAAACAGTGAACAGTTATGAAACCAGGCACGAAAAGTGGGAATTCTCTCTCTCTCTCTCTGTGTCTCCAGTGTCCTGTTTTTCTCCCACTCTCTCCTCTTCATCTGTTCCACATTATGTTTTCTGCTATCTCACAGTCTAACTCCACTCTCTCTCTTTTCTCTGTCTCAGCCTCTCATTTTGCAGTAATTGAGGTAAATGGGTCTTAGCCAGCAGAAGAAAAAGGAGGCTGTAGAAGTGCGAAGCCGATTTGCTGAAGCTGTGGAGTTTGAAGAAGTGAGCAGCCGACTGCTGAGGAGAGAGAGCAGATGTGCTCAGACACCCCACATGGATGGATGGAGAAAACACAGCCAATAGATAGAGATTGTGTGTGTGTGTGTGGGGGTGGGGGGGTGGGGGGTGGGGGTCATGAGACTGTGTGTGTGTCTCTGAGTCTTTGTGTTCCTGTGTATACAATGGCTATCAGGAGAGACTTATTGCATTCTACTTTTGTCAGCAGAACACTGGGGCTCTTAAGCCTTATCAATTTCCTTTAATTGTGATCGGACCATATGCCAATCATGTGAGCAACACATGCAAACACACACACATCTGAAATCATGCCCACCCAGGCATATAAATCACCAATCCAGCGAGGATGACGTTAGATAAAAGGCCAGGTCACCATTAAATAGCTCTCTCTGGCTGTTATATCTCTCTCTATCTCTCTGCCTGTCTTTCTGTTCAACTCAGACACACACACACTGGTACACACACACTCACTCACTGCAAAAGAACGCACATACACGCACTACGGTGTAATTTATTGATCCCTGAGACACGGAGCTGCAGTCCACTGGGAGTCTCCAGCGATAAGCATGACTGGTCTCTATAGGCAGCAGAGATGCCAAAGAAACACAACTGAGGTAATCAGACTGGAAGCTTCAGAAATAAGGGAAAACACTTCTCCAGAGAAGAGAGAGATTCAAAAAGAAAGAAAGAATGAAAGAAAGTCAAAATCAAAGCAGCAAAGGCCAACATATCCTGAGTTCTTGTCTCTGATAAGCTTAAAAATGCCTGCTCCTACGTTTCCCATAATGCAACCAAAGTCAGCATCCTAGCGGAGATATGGAGAATTTCTGACAGCTATGATATCTCGCTCACCTGGTGAAAAGAACCACAGAAGTCATCAAAGTGTTGGCAAAGGAGATGCAAAGTTTCCACTGTCGCCAGTTAGATGTAAATAAATTCAATTTCTCACACTGAGACAATCAATCTGCACATTTAAAAGGAACTATACACTGTTTGTTTGTTTGTTGTGACTGGTTTCACAAACTGCTCCAAATATGTAACAAAGCAGAAGCTAATTTAGGCTGTTAGCATGGTATAACAACAAAACTAGCAGCTTGGTGATGTATGAACCCTCCCAAGCCGGAATAACAGGAAGTTTTCCTTGTTCTTCCCACTCCGTCTGTATGCAGCAGCATTAGAGCTTACCTGCCAGTTTAAAGTCCATGCCCTTCAAATGCCATCGCTTCAGCCTGTAATACAGGTTTTTGACCTTTTATAAAATGTAGAGTCTCCAATCCCTGGTGAGATCATCACCTGGTTATTTTCTCAGACTTAACACTGCTCCTCCTGAATCCCAGAATACATTATACAGCTGTTTTCACAGGCTGAGTAATAGGCTCCTCCCCATGACTTATAAACCGACCTTTATGAGTAAAATCAGTGGAGTTTTCCTTTACACATTTAATACATAAAAATACAACAACTGGATACTTCTGTGCCGTTAAGCAGGACACTTCACGCCTTTCTTTCCTGTTCAAGTGGAGTTGCACCATGGCCAGATGTTATTGGCAGTGATTGAATGTAAGATGGTGCAGTGGAGAGGATTACCCAGGATTCCCTCAGAGTTTAACAAATGACAGAGCTACACAATAGGGAAGAAAATCAGGCTGTGGGTTTTCTGACACAATATGATATGACAGTACTGCAATATGAAGTGATTAAATTACAGCCTCAACATTATATTATAGAAATACATGTTCTGCTCTATAAAGTCTTAATCTCCGTAATCTCTATCTATCTGTCTGTCTGTCTGTCTGTTTTGGTAGTAAATCTTTTTGAAAACACTACTCTGCCTGCAGACACTTGTGTTAGGTATCACTGCACCATCTTTCACTGGGTTTAAGTGGTGGAACAGGCAGCCAATTGACCACTTTTAACTTGTCTGACCTCATTACGTTTGTAGTGCTGCCTGCATTCGTTTTTTAAACAGAAACATTTGTGCTGCTCTTTTGTTTGTGCTGTGTGCCACCATGAGGGTTTCTTGCTGAAAGGCACTACCACAGTTTTGACAAGTGGCATGAAGGACATAGTGTTGGTGCTTCACTGCAATCACTGACATTGAGCTAATTACCTCATCGTCTACAATGTAAATTGCTACATATTCTATTTTCTTTATCTATTTATTTAAGCTTCAGAGAGAGAGGGACATGAAACACGACAAACAAATAACCTCACAAGGAATCATAATAGACACCTTAACCACCATCTGAACACTTTTCATACAGAGTTAATTAGTCGTCAAAATTCATTTATGAAGCTATCAGCTGAACTCTGATGATCATCAGATCGGCATACTAAGGACACAGAAGGAAAACCTGATCCCCTCATCCCTCCTCCACTCCTCTGTCTATCGGAGAGACACTGCAGTTTAATACTATAAATGACCTACTGACCCTGTTCATAATATGCAGACAGAGTGCAGCACTGGCACTGCAGTGCACACACACACAGTGCAGATATAGAGTCACCTTTCAAAAATGCTGTTGTGTTACAAGCACAGATGCAGATACAGAGAGGAAGAAGAATCATTTCCTGCTTGTTTGCCTGGGACAGGAAAGCAGGGAAATAAGGACATGGAAGGGGTCCAGGGTGCTTTCCTAGCCTAGCCTGCCTGCCTACAAGTCACACCAGCATGACCACAGAGCCTCCAACTAGCCTCACCAGCCTACTGGAGCGTAACAGTCAGCCAGCTCCACCAAATCACCCCAATATGTCACTTCTGTGCTGTCAAGGTCAACCGTCCACTCTCGTTTTGTCACTCTTAACACTTACATCTAAATACATGCTCAGAGTAATGTGGTGATTTATCTTGTTTTGGGCTATTTCTCTGGGAACCTCCATTTTTTTATCATGCAAATTCAATCATTATTAAACATAACATACCCTTTCTGGCATCTGAATCATTTGCAGGTTATCTAAATTTAGAAGAAATGTTAATATAATACAAGTAATATATTTTCTCAACATTATTTTAATGTAAAAAATGTTTTTTTTATGGGATTTTTAAAATGCTGCATCATAATTGGGTTTGATACTGTCGCTCTACAGCACTACAGCAGTGCTAATAAAGTCACCAGAGGGGTGAAAAAAGAGAGAGACAACAACAGAGAGGCAGGAGAAGACAGATAGATAGTTTGGTCTGGAGCTGCTGCTGGTGTGTCTGGATGTCTGACACCTTGAGTTCAACTTGATTACACTGGAGAGAGCTGCACTTTAGCTTGGGAGAGCCCACGGTTGTATTGGGGGAATGAGTTACAATGGATCTAGACTAGACATGTAAATGTCTATAATTAAGATAATAACAACTTTGCTTTAGGGATGAAAAATAAGCTGCTATCAAACACCTGTTTTAAAGAAGCCACCCACATCCCAAAGAAGCAAAGATAAGTCTCTGCTCCAGCTCTGTCGTCCACTGCCAAAACATCACTATACTTCTATGATATCCCTGTATATAAGGGCTTATTGTGTGTGTGGTAACCCAGGAGTGAGTGATCCCTACAGACAATTTGGTTTCAAATGAGCATAGGATACTGTTAAAAGGGTTACTGTGTGCCTCCCTCTGCTCATTTCCAAAGAAGAGACTCTTTTCCTTAGAAAGACATAAACAAACAGTAGACAGACAAGGCTTATTGTCTCTCTCTCTCTCTCTCCTGTCTCTCTTCCAGTGTGTGTGTGTGTGTGTGTGTGTGTGTGTGTGTGTGAGGGGGGCACAGCGCGAGACAGCCATGTTCTCCCAGCCTCCTCTAGAGCCAGTAACCATGACAACAGGATGGCTGGGAGACACGGTTCAAGCTCAATTGAGGCCGGTGTCTTTCTTTTTCTCCAAAATAGACCTTGGTCGCGTTTCAAGATCGACTTGTCCTCCCAAAAGCGGAAAGGAACCGTTTTTCTCTTCCTCTTCTCGGGGGACAGAGAGAGAGAAAACACACACACACACACACGCCTCCATAAAATCCCACGGCCCGCACGGTGCATATCTTTCAGCCTATATTGGCTCCACAAACACTGCTGTCCTGAAGCCTGCCGGTGCGAGTAGGCTGCAGGCTGTGTGTGCATTTTTTGGTGACAGATTAGCAAGAAAAACAGGACGCGAAACCTCAACGCAGCCTCCATGAGAAACGCTTTTGCTCCTCTCGCTAACAAACTAAAATACATGATATCAAAGCATTGGTTTCGTTATAATTGTCGGTCAAATGGAGAATTAAGCGTTAACACAGCCCCTCTAGCCTAAAATGGTAACACTTTAAACATGCGTGTTTTAATTTAGCGTAGCATTTCTTCACTCACCAGTAAAATGCGATCAGTCAGAGGCTGAAAAGGAGAGTTTAGCGGCGGCGGTGGTCCTCTCTCTCTCCCCCTCTGTCTCTCTACATCCACACCGGGGAATAACACTGACAGACGGGCTCTTTTTTCTCTCCACGCTGAACGTCCTTCCCAGCTGCCCCCCTCTCACCGGCATGCGCGTACGACCGTTGCTCACTGCCGCCGCCGCCGCCGACCGACCGAAAGCTCGTGGTGTAGTCTCGCGCCTCCGCGCAGGCTGGTAGGGGCACGCGGGAGGTCCAGGCGGCGGAGAGCGATTACTGAGCGGATTGATGAATGGATGGATGAACGGAGGCGTCCTCCCCGTCTCCTCCTCTCTGTGGAGCCTCTGTGTGTTTGACTGGCAGCTGAGAAATTGTAATTCCGCTCCTCCGGCTGCTCGGGAGCACCATCACTCTCCCGTGGTTAGCATGCGCGGCGTGAGCGGGACGTGTCTCGAGGGCCTGTTGATATCAGACACTATAGCCTGCAGTGAAGATTAGCACTGGCAGTTATGTTGACACAAGTCCTTCTCCTCTCTGTCCACTGATGATATAACTACCCGGCGCGCTGTGGACAGAATATCATTAAAATCACTTAAACTTTAACTTTGTTAGAGGAACTCATGCAGACTGAGCTCTGGTTCCCAGACTGAGGTCCAGGGATCCTCATAGCACCTGGGGAGGATTCTAGTATGTCCTCAGAGGGATGGGTTTACATGTTTTCACCACATATTAGCATTAGGAAAAAGTTTGGGAATTGACCAGAGAAACAAAGCATGCCGATGATTTACAGACAGTCAAATAGTGCTGTCCAAAGTCTAAAGTCCTGCAGCTGTCATATCTGGATGTAGCATTGGTCATGCTGTAGTTTGGTTTCGATAGGAATTTGATGTGTGCAAGGGAAAACATGACCCATGGAACAGTCAATATCCTGCCTCTGTGAAACAGCTCAATCTAATTAAGTCAAAAACATACTGGACATATATTATTATTATTATTATATGCCTCAGGTTTATATATCTATATCTGTTTATCTGTAACTAATGATGGAGAATTCAGTTTGACTTGGTACAATATGATGATGGAAACATTTTATTTCTTTCTACAGTTTGTTATCACAGCGCAGTGCCATGACCTTTGACCTGCTGGTTGCTACTAGCTTTTAATACTGGTGTTGAAAACCACTGTTATAGGCAATCACTACTGGTTAGGATAGCCAATGTAACTGTTTCAGAAACCAGCAGGTTGTTTTTCAGGGTATCTTTGATTGTAAGCAATTGAATCGTAGTTTCTGACCTCAGAGGACACTCAGTATTTCCTGCTGATCTTTTTTCAGTTCCTTGTTTCTAAAGGTGTTAGTCATTGTCTGTCAGTAACTGTCAACACTCCTTCCATTGTGGCATGCCTATAATTACAGCCTTCTCAAACCAGAAATACCACTAATTAAACCACTGTAAAGGAGACAATCAGTTATGTGGGCTGGAGAACAAAGATGAATAGTTTTCAGTGTTAGCTGACATTTTTTGAATAACATTGATTTGTTATTAATAGACTGTACATGCTTTTGTGTGGCTATATTTATATATATGGTATATGTGTTTGTGCTAACTTGCCTCTCTGTCAAGATAAGGAATTGACTGGGTGTCTGATTTTTGCCTAGAAAGACAGAAAGAGAGTGATAGACAAGGCGCCACTGACTGTGGGGTTGAAAAGACAATAATGTCTGCCCTGAGCTTGTGATGATGGCACAGTGTTCGGTCTGTCGGAGAGTTGAAGATAACGCAAAATGTTTAAATTCTCGGCTTTACTGACAGACAAGCAGCTCATGTTATCTGCTAGCATATACTATAAATTAGCTCCTGTCCACTCTGCCCTTGACAAAGCACAGAGGACATTTCTTCCACCAGCAAAAATGCCCACCAACCATTTTTCACTCCCTTTCAACCTGCTTTTTCACTCTCCCCTCACTCATCTCCCATGTGTAAAACCAGCAAGCTAAGAGCCAGTTCCAAGTCTTTGTATTGTCTTTAAAACATATAGTACAGTGGTTTGAGAGTACCCCTTTAATGGTACACCTCAAGGTCATAAACAGAGGTACAGCAGAAGTACGCAATCACAAATATGGCTCTGTGCTGTCTGCTGCCAAAATTTTACAATGTTTTCTTCAGGGATCGTGAACACAGCCCTTTAAATGTCCAACAGTTCCAAGCTTTAATCTAATGTCTGCATGGATAGAGAACCTCAGCCTCCAGTCCAGTGATCTCCAGTGATCAATATCACATTAGAAGGAGACAGAAGAAGGGGGCAGTGGCTGAAAACAGATAAAGAGAGGAAGAAGAGAGAAGAAGGGGGGATTAAGAAGAAGAGAGGGATGCATAAAGCAACAGAGATGATGTGGACATAACAAAAGGGGCTGGTGTGTGTTTGAAGACAAGGGGAGGAGAAGGTTAGAGAGGCGAGGCCCACAGCTTGACAGGTAGAGGGGGGTTACACAAGGAGAGAGATGGGGGAGGGGGGAGGGGAAGAAGACGGGGGCAGTGGGTTGAAGATGAACAGATGACCGGAGAGAGACAGAGGGAGTGGTGGAAATAGTTTGGGGGAAACCCACTGCAGACGCAATGTCAATCCTAATTACTAATTCATTAACCTGCCCGGCTCCCTTCCCCCTCCGTAGCCACACACACAAACACACATACACCCACATGCACTCACTGCTCCCTGTTCTGTCCCTCCACTGTGTCCCACGAGGCAGAGCGATGGATGGATTGAGAAATGAAGAGGTGTGTCTGCAGCTAAGTGACATCTGCAGGGTCGTGATGGCGGCAACGATGTTGGGAACACTGGAAATCCCTGATGTGACAATGGGAGGGAAGGAGGGGGAGGAAGAGGGTGAGGAGAAAAGCTAACAGCTTGCGTTTTTGGTTTGTTGGGGAGGGTGGTCTCCTGTGATGGTGCACATAAGTATATTAATGTGCTTGGCTGTGGTGTCAGAATACATATATGTATGTGTGCCATTGTACACACATGTACCTGTGTGTGTGTGTGTGTGTGTGTGTGTGTGTGTGTGCAATGACGTGTAAATGTAATGGCATAAGGAGTGTGTGAGTGTGCATGCATATTAGCATATGAAATGAAAGAAGGTAGTGGGGAAGATAAATCAATATGCTGATGTTGGTGTGCTCAAGTAATAACATTGTGAGCATAATCAAAGCAAGGGGGAGGTGCTAGACAGACTGATGGTGTGTGTCCTCAGACTCTTTGAATGTGTGTGTTTGTGTGTAGGCGACAGAGGTACACACATACATGTTCGCCTCCACACACACGCGCGCGCGCACACATCTCGCGCACCTCCTGCAGCATTCCTCTGCACATGCTTACACATACAGCTGAAGATAGAGATACAAATGTGAACACATACTCATACACATATTCATGCACTTAATTGTGCACTTACAAACACACTCACTCAACAGAGGATGCAGTGCCTGCTGACTGAGGTGGAATTAAATTGAGAAATCCTCCAAACGAGCATCGATCCACAGAGTTTACAGTGCTGGCTCTGTCTGCCACAGCAGGGCAAACAACACAGAGCTCTGTGAGATAGCTGGGGCACACATACACAAGCAGGAGGCATTGCAGGCCCATATATATATATATATATATATACCACATATATCACATGGTGTGAATCTTTGATTTTGATCAGAGTGCTTCACAGCAGAATGTGCTTTAGAGTGTAAAAGCATGCATGTATCTCTGATATTTGATATTAAATTTGTGCGTGTGTGTGTGCATGTGCGTGTGCGTGCAGATTCTCTTGTGAAGATGAACACAAATAAGAAGAGTTGCCTCAGATTTTTTTATAAGCAAACCAAACCTCCCATGACAACACTGAAAAAGTTGTTTCTTATAAAGCTGTTTATTCTATAAAGCTGAATAAATCATTTAAAAATCCTGTTTTGCAGGAACGATAAGAGATGTTTACTGGTGCAATGTTTAAAGAAAGTAAACAGGAGTCCCAGCAAACTTGTTTTCAACTAGTAATGTGTATTAACTGCAATATTTAGCAGAGATATTTGGATGGACTGGATAAAAATAGCTTGACTCCAAGTAGAGTAAAACTTAAATCCAATATAATCAACCTTTCATATACTGTATGTCATTTCTAGCTGTTTTGGTTTTCAGAATTGGGGTTTATTATTTTTGGAACAGTTTTATAAACCCATTGTATGCTACCTGCCCAGCATTAACTGACAGTATTTAGCATTTAGAAGTTTAAGAGTCAGACATTTCCTTCAGAGCTTGATAGACAGCCGAACAGTTATCATCATGAATTAAAAGGAGAGTGAATATATGGCTTACATTCACCAGGTGACCAAAAACATGAGTGAATGATAATGTTGCTCTGCATCTTTTGTAAATGGGTAACTACTTGCTAGAAAGTTAGTAATATCAGTTTTATTGGATAAGTCATTTATTGGATATGTCAGTACTGCATTATAGCTTTTATCCACTGCCCCCAAGTGGCCAAAAAAATCATCTATTACAGGTGAATAGTTCAACGTCCACCCCCCTCTTTCTGAGAAGTAGATGAGAAGATTGATACCACTCTCATGTCTGTGCATTAAGTACAAAGCTGGAGCCAGGAGGTGATTTGCTTATCCTAGCATAAAAAGGTCAGGTATGGGGAAACAGTTAGGCTGGTTCTGTCAAAAAAATCAAAAACACACTCACCACACTTTACTAACTCACTAATTAACACTTTATGTTTGTTTAATTTAGACACAGAAATGTAGAAATGTTTTGTGGTTTTAGGGAAGTTAAGTGGTGTTATATTTCTACTATTTCTCGATGAACAGCACTTTACCCATCCGCCCAGCCGTTGTTTTCCCATACATTTATGGAAAAGTAACGGTCACACTATGTAACATTCTTTCAAACCACAAACTCATTTTTTCATTTCTGTTTTTCATTTCTATTTACTGCCATCAACAATGTGTTAATTAGTTATTATCAATCATACATTTTAGAGAATTAATTAGAGAATAAGCTAAGCTAATCACCTCCTGGCTTTAACTCAGTGCTTAATACATGAGAGTGATATCTATCTTTTCATCTAATTCCCATACAGAAAGCAAATAAGCATATTTCCTAAAATGTCAAATTATTTCTTTAATACTAACATGTCAAGTTGTAAACACAAACCTGCAGATTTCATAAGGTCACTGGTGCCATTAAAAATGGACAGCTGATAGATAGATATTGCCACCATTAAAAAACAAGTGTGTATTTTTTATTTATTACACTTGGGAAAGGGAGAATAGCGAGAGGCAAACATCATGGTGCTGGGGCATCTTCAGTAACATAACCTTCATCCTTGTTCCAAAACATTTATCTTTCCTTAGTCATGCCTGAATGTAAAAAGAAAAGAAACGTCTCCCCAGCGCTCATGTTGGACATCATTATTTAGCTGCATGGCTTTGTGCTGGACTCCAGTGATTCCCTTGACTACCTCATCAGCATTCATTACCACTGAAGAGGAGGGGGACACGACATGTCAGCACTTGTGAATGTGTGTGTGTGTGAAAACGTGTCAGTATGTGTGTGTGGCTCTCATCTGGGTCAGTATACCCACAGGCATGAAAAAGCGGGTTACACTGACACACATCCCTCCACGTGACAGAGACAAATGGGTGGGGGAGGGTCTTTATATGAGCATCAGTCACTTCCACCTGTGACCACTTGTCCTTAACACTGAGCTAAAAAATGGAGGTAACAGACAGCCCACTATACTTGTGGGGTCCAACATCTATCTATCTATCTATCTATCTATCTATATGAAATGAAACCCATGATGAACTGACTGCATCCAGATTCCACAAAATTTCTCCAGAGAAATGTGAAACATACACACATACATCCATACATAAACCCACACTGTCTTTATTTGTGTGCATATGTGTGTGTGAGTGTGAGAGAAAGCTAGCCAGACAGACAAACAAGGAAAACACTGGCGACCTTGCCAACATGGTGACAGAATGTGCCATGTGTGTTAGAGACACTCTGTGTTCTGAGTGTGTGTGTGTATGTGTGTGTGCCAACTGTGAGTCTGCCGAGCAGCCAGGTCAACAGACAGACTGGTCACCACAGCAACAATGCCACACTCAGCACCTCTGTGCCAAGTTGTAAATATGGAAGTCATATAAAAATATGAGAGTCATACTGCCCCTGGAATCACAAGGCAGTTGAAAAGTTGCAGGAAGACAAGACAAGTTGCAAGAAGGACTCAGTCTACAAGTGTTTCCCTCTGCTGAGCTAACTGATGATATATGAACCACCTCATAGCCAAACTGTATCATTTTTTAAATATGGCCTGGCAGCGCAACATCACTGTAAACTGGCTTTATCTGGTATCCAACATACATATACATTGTCTTAGACAAATGCAAACTCACATATCTCCCTGTGAGGTTTTCCCAAGAAGGAAACAACAGAGTTTTTTCAAGTTTTTTTAAAACTCATAATAAGTGAATTGAGTAAACATAAGCAGCCATTATACATCCATCCATTAGCTATATGCTTATCCTTTGAGGGGGATGGGAGCCAATCCCAACTGACACTGGGTGAGAGGCATAGTACACTGAAACATAAGCAGCTCCTGTATAAATACTATAGTATTGTGTGTAGTGTGTACATACTGTAGGTGTCAAAATGAAATCCATGGGTGTTTTCCCATCAATTTACAGTTCAGAAAGATGGTCTCAGTCAGTATTCAAATGTTGTTCCTCAGTTACACACAGTTGTACAAACTCTGGAGCGTTGTCAGCATTCCTCTCTTAGCCTGGTGGGCACTGCTGCCAGCTAACAATCAAGCTTTAGTCAAGTCAGGCAACTGCTGTGAGTGAAAAGGTTCTGTTAAACCCACTGCTCACTACCTGCCCAACACCAAACCACAGACAAAGTGAGCAACAAGCTGCTGAGTAGGCCTATTTACACTTTTACCCAAGTGAGACAAGTTGGAGTTCAATGTCTTGCCCAAGGAGAGTGAATATTGTATGTTTGACCATTGGCCAGAAACATGACCTACTGGATGTGTAAATAAGTACCTGTTTGCTAACACATTCTCTACAACAACTTTATATGGTGATAATATGTCATATGCAATCAATGAACCAGCTCTCCTCATAATATGGGGTTTAATTTCCAACCCATATAAAACCTGATTATAGTAAATTGTACTTTTATTAGATGCAGGAATGTGAGCGCAGTATCTTATATTGTTGACAGCCTGCGTGGTTTAATGATGTTAAAGTCATCTGTAAACTCATTTCACAAGTTATGCAAAAATAGTCAACATGTGGTATCATGGTAACATGTTAGACCAACCATCCAAGGGTGCTTACTCCAGCACAGCTTGATCTGAGAGTTAAATTACTTTGGGGACTGCAGTAAAACTTCTTTGTGGTTCATTTAACCACATGCATCTCTCATGTGAATCCATGCTAATGCTCATCCTCCTCACAGAGCAGGCTCCATGTCAGCGGGGTATATGCATTAAACATGCGCAGGCTGAGGGGAGACGATGTTGGAATACCAATAATTTTGCCATGGAAAATCTGTCTGACCATGTTGCTGAATCAGGCCAACAAAAGCATGATGAGAAGTATCATGTTGAGGTTAAAAGAGAAAATCTCCATCCTCAGCTATGCTGTTAATGTTATTTCAGATGTATTGTAATTCTTTTTAAAAATTCAAAGAGTTCATGTTGACACTGGAAGAAGATAGATTATGCAGATTTAGTCTCAGCAGAGAACAGAGACTTATTGGCAGTCTTCAGATGCGAGGTCAAAGGTCATGGAGAATTTTGTCAATTGTGTATCCTTGGTGACTGTCTCCCAAAATGGACTAGTGAGAGTGCCCGGAGCAAAATTACCCCCCTCAACTTGTGTCCCCCAACTTCCCCAGCAAAGTGGATTAATTGTAAATTAGTGTGCACTGCAGAGCAAAAGGTGCCAACAACTGCAGTATTATCAGGAAAAAAAGCTAGTGACAGCACAGAACCTTAATAATGTAGGAAGTTCCATTAAAATATATTTTAATGTATTAAACATAGATTTTGACGCAGGGGACCACTCATAAGACCACAGCACAGAGTAAAAATCCAAGAGCCACCCTGAGCACTCTTACCATTCCAGTTTATATTAATCAGTTCATCACAGTGCCACAAAGCAAATTAAGGAAGCATTTGATACAAATGAAAATGCAAATGAAATTTAACTAATCTCACATGGCAACGTAAACTCCAGTGACTTTCATTAGACCACCAAGCACATCATTTCCTTTCAATCATCGTTCAACTTAAATTTGTTAGGCTTGTATTAGACAATTAAACTATTTCTGCACTTACACTTACAAAACATGAGTCCACTTTTTTATAAGTGGACATTTATGAGAATGGATATCCTGAACTCAAATTGTTAGAGTCACTTAGAACCATTTAAACACTAAGAATCAATAAATAAAAACCATATTTATTTTTGTGGTATTACTACAAGTGCTCCCTAACCAGGTTTACAAGGATCTCTTGATGTTTTATTGACTTGCTGTTTTATCTTTCACCAGCAGAGGGTGCTATTCATACATGATTACCATTTGAATGTGAGCACATGTCTAATCCACTCCACGCGGATCCAGGTGTATTGATAATGAGCCGATAACGGTCTTTGGGACTTTGCCAAGGTGTGTACTGCAAAGGAAATATCAAAGTAAGAATGTGACAAGGACAAATATTTTTTTCCCTGTGGAAAAAAATTTCCTGATACTGAATAATTCCTGTTAAAAGCACCAGTGGAGTGTAAAAGGTGTGGCGTCAGGTTGATTAGAAGACCATGTGTGAACAAACTTTCCCCACATCCACCATGTGCATAATTCAAGTCATGCAGACACACAAACATCCACGTACAGCTCACGTACAGTTCCTGCCATATGTGGATCACTGTTTTGTTTTGTCTTGGCAGACCTGACCTTGACCCCAAAGGGAAATAAGAGATTGTGTTTGCTCATGTTTACATGCGCTAACCTTTATCTTTCTGATGATCAGATGTCCTCAATATTACAATAAGGAAAAGAGTGAAAACAAGACAAGATTTCCTCACTTTGACAAACTTCCCGTGAATCTAGGTTATTAAAGTCGGGTTTAGACCAGGGTCATGGTTAGAATTAGGTCTAATAAGACAGACATTAACTTTAGGTTGAGATATGAGGTCAGAAGTTAAGGCTTAAATTGAAGCCGTTTTAAGTTTAGAGTTTATCTTAGCTGTCTGTCTGTCTGTGTGCGTGTGTGTGTGTATAGACCTTGAGCTTTCTGCCCTGATACCAGTGACAAACAGAGAGACAAACAAACCAGTGTCTGGTATCACTGCAGCACTGGTTTTGGTGGAGTTTTGGAGATGACAGCTATGGTTTCGTTTTGCGTAATGCTGAGTGTAGTGGAAGTTTAGGGTAAATTTCAAAAATCCCCTTTTTTGCAATCAAGTATATGTGAGGTGTTAAATGTTATATGTTTGCAAATTTCCCCCAGTGAGTTCAAATCTTAAGACAATTACTTATTCGGTTGATTAAATAATTAAGTAGTACAGTACAATATAAACCATTATGCAAAAAAGGAAATCATATAACTAGATAATACATTTTTACCTTTCCAAATTAAAATGTAATTTTTCTAGGCAGCAGATTGTTTGCTCAGTCATACTGTTTTAGCCTAGCTTGTTGTTGGCTGGTGTTAGTTAATGTTAGCTAACAGCTCTTTACCTGACATTAAAAGTCAGTTTGCTGACAAAACTGAATTTATATAATATAAATTTTACCAGTCCATAATTTCAAAAACAACTTTGTAACTTGTTACTGGGGAAAATAACCAAGAGTCTTTTAGTCACACTGTGCTGGTCGGCTCCACATGCAGAAAAACAATCTGGAAAAAATCTGGTACCCTCTTTACTACTCTTGCATTATATCTTGTCATTTACCATTTTTCTGTTACAACTGTCACTTAGTGGCCACAGTTGTAGCTGTTCAGCAGAAGATCATTGTCTCACTTGTTACTTTCACTTGTTGTGTACTATAAATATCAAATACCAACTAAACCGAAATGAAAGAAAACATAAGTGAACAAAGAACATTTACAGGAAGATTGTATTGACTGTAAACACTCCCTGTAGGTCACACCCACATTGCCCTGACAGATCAGTAAAATCAGGAGACAGGTTAGTCACCTTCATATGAAGTGAAGACACATGTAAAATATTATTAGCCATAATTACTCAGAAGCATGTGACTGACACTTACACCATCTCACTGGACACATCTGATCTGGCACCATGAGGCGGAGCGAACACAAAACAATGACTGCTGGCATGATATGTGTGTCAACAACCTGTTGACGGAAATAAATGGGAAATAAATATCCAGGTTCCATCCTGCACATGTGGTGTTGTGATTAATGGTTTCATACAAAGTCAGCAGGACTTCCTGTAGGAAGAAAAAGAAAGAAGGGGGTAAACACAGCTCTGCAGAGCCTGTCAGTCAGATAAAATTAAAACGGTAGATGCAGAAAAAAAAGTCTGAGAATCACTCCCTTTTCCCATGCTGCTACATATGGAAAGGTTACAGCCTGTCAGGGGAAATTAAACTCCTTGTGTCCTTGAATGTAGCTAAATATCACAGGGAGCAAATTAGAAAGATTAAGCTATGAAGTTATTTATGGCAGCAGATGAGTATATACATGGGGAAATGTTCTTTCTTGGTATTTCACCAACTGCTGTTATTTTATTTGTTTGTAGCATTGTAGGAATATAAATAGGAGAAAAGAAGAGAAGGAGACAGGAGCAGGAGGAGAGGGAAAGAGGAAGGAGGAAGGAGGAGAGAAAAAAATGCGGTGATGTCAGCCCGCCCCACTCCCATTCAGTACAAATGCAACAGAGCTGAGCTGAGCCCGCATACCACTGCTGCTGACGACTGATGTGATCCCACACACACACACAAAGGCACACTCTCTCTCGTCACACACACTCATCATACCACACTCACAGCGGCACTGAAACCCCAGACCAGTGCAGGGAGATGCTACCGGCTGGCAACCACTGAGTAAGTCCACTTTTCCCTCCTCTTCTTTCTTTCTCTGTCTGTCTTTTGTTGCCATTGCCATTCTGCGGGCCTGTCTAAGTTCATTTATCTCTTGCACTCTCCTCTGTCGCTGTGAAATGACCAGTATTTTCTCAGACTGAGAGACTTTTCAAACTTTTCCTCTCAGTATGCCGTGCACATACCTTTCCCTCTACTCGCTCCTTTTCTTTCCTTTCTCTGCATGTGAGTGGAGGCAGAGAGGAAAATCCCGGACTTATTTGCATGTTGGCGCAGAGCCAGGGCTGGATGCTTTGCCTTTATACGTGTGTGTGAATAATAGAACCGTAATGAGTGGATGTCAATCTGCTATATGTTAATTTTGTCCTTGTGTGATGTTGTTTTTCTGTGATAAGTTTGGCGTGTTTATGTCTTGATTTGAATATTTTCTTTGTGTTGCTGAGCCCAAGTTCAAATGTGTAGAGTTAATTACAGAAGCTGTGATTCAGGTTTAAGACTGTTCATGTATCTTGTTAAGATTTATGTTCATGTAGCTTGAGCAATTTGCCTCAGAGTAAGTTGTTCAATCACAGACTCTCAAAGGGGATTTACAGCTCCTACACAATGAAAGAATGAATGAAAACGCCTTCCTCTTCCATCTTAAGACAATAGACACTCATATGAACAAGAACATGCTTGTTCTAAGACTAACAACAAAACTAAGCTCTGTATACACTAAAAAAAATAAACACATCAAAACTACATCAAGCTTAGCATTTGGCTAGTTTTACTATTAGAAGAAGGTAAGAAACAGTCAGCTGAAAAACTGTGGCAAACAATTTTATCTTGTTACTGTTTCAGAGATATATGAGCTGCTGTGTTTTTAATACTAGAGCTTAATTCATTTTGAATATCTTTATGCCATGTATTTAAAGAAAGACACTCCCTAAGCTAGCTGTCTGCAGACTGCAGCTTCATATTTACTGGATGGACAGTGGTATCACTCTTCTATTCTAACTCTCAGTAAGAAATAAACATATTTCCCAGAGTGTCAAGCTGTTCCTTTAAAAGAGAAAACCCATATAAAATCATGTTTTTTGTTAGTTTCACAAATCAGGTTTAGTATAATTCTACAGTTCAACTGTGGCCCACATGGCCACACCTGAAACACTAACTTAAAAGCTGATATTTCACCTCTGTCAGCGCCTGTTACTTTACTGTAATATTAAACTGCCCTTGAGTAGAGATTGGTGAATCCTTATCAGAGACACAAACCCTATTGGCTCTCGCTCTGCAGCTCACTGTTTGGAATCTTTCAAATCTAAGTGTGTACGGGGCGGAGACTGCTTTTGTAGAGCATGTTTACACACAGTTTAAGGTGAAGGTTGTTTTATGGGATTTTGCTCTTGAGGACTTCCTGACTGAGTTATAAGTAGCCGGGAAGGCTGTTGATGGCTATCAGTGTCACGTGTGTTGATAAGGTGCTAAAAACAGTGGGAGTTGGTGTTTGAGTGTGTGTGTGTGAGAAAGAGAGAAAGGGAGAGAGGAAGATACTGTCAATGTAGAAACTAGAGCAGAACTATAGCTCTCTATTGCTCTCTGCCTGTGTGTCTGTTGACCCCACATAGCATGCAGTCATTAACACCCCACCCTGTGTGTGTGTGTGTGTGTGTGTGTGTGTGTGTGTGTGTGTGTGTGGGTGCATGTGTGTGTTGACATACTGAACCTGCCCCTGTTTGCCTTTCAGTGTTTGAAAGCACAGCGGCATTCTCGCTCTCTACTGTATGCAGAGTAAACACTGCATGCATACACATACACACACATCGCAGTTGGCATTTTGGCTTAGTTGCTCAGGGCCTATTGTGTTCTATCAGCCAGAACAGGATTGAATGGAGGGGACCAAAACAGTACAGTAGATATAATCTCTCTTCTCTCTCCCTCTCTCTCTCACAACTACAGCATCCACACACTGCACCCTCTCCCCTGGAGAGCATAACACACTCCTACTTCACAGAGGAAGGCCACTTGACAAAAGACACTACATTGACCTCCAGCAGTTAGAGCTGTACGCGATCCTACATCCTACAAAGAAAGGAGAACCTGACTCTGAGTGGAGCAAGAAGAAAGGAGCGATCATACCCCACTACTGAAACACAACCCACTGAACCTAGAAACACTGGGGCTGACGGCCGTCTCTGGCTGCTTGGGAACAGAGGCAGGATGCTGGCGAAAATCCTTGAGGACATGTGGGTGGAACCGGAGGTGCTAGAGGCCCTCAGTGAGGAGCAGAAGAGGATCCTGTTCCTAAAAATGAGAGAGGAGCAGGTACGCCGCTGGAGAGAGCGTGAAGAGAGGGAGGAGAGGGAAGGAGGATACAACAACGACAGGCAAAAGAAGGGTAGGGTGGTTTTTCCAAACTGGTTATACTGGCAAGACATGCTGCTACATAGAGCACATAATGTGTCACTCCATTACACTAGAGTATGAGTTTGGTTTCCAGTAAAGCAAGAAAACACTGATTGACAGGATCGTCTCTTTATAGCAGGAAGCAACAAGGTTTCTGGAAAACATGGGCTTCATTTTAACTCTAACATGAGCTTAAAGCTACTAGCTTCTCTAAGATGGTCTCATTTCTTTACAAGATTAGAGTGTCAAGTACAAAGCGCAGTTCATTTAGAATTATCTGTGCATTTAGCAAGAAAGTAAATAAGCAGATTTTTAAAAATGTAAAACCTCTAAAATGTAAAGCCAGTTTGACTTAAACTTGAAAACACAGAGATCATCCATTATATTTTAAGAAGAGTTAATTTCACAGTTGTACACACTAAAGAATTAACATGCAGGCTTTGAAACAGCATTAAAGGTGCTGTATGTAAGTTTTTGCTATTGCTACATAGCCAACATTAGCATTAACAGCTGTTTACGTAGCAAGAGCTTCATCCATCTTTGTGTTTACTTCATCCTCTCGTGTTGGACTGAAGGCAGACTGGACACTACAGTGATTCACTATCGCAAAGTGGTAACTACCAGACAGGACGGGCTGGGGCTAGCCAGTTAGCATGCTAGCTTCAGTAGGAGAAACATGATAGACAGAAACAAAACAAGAGTTAACATCAGCGTTGCTTTCCACCACTGGAGACAGCTGTTGACAAGTCTGATGCTGAACTTGCAATGCTTCTTCTAGAAGTAAACAGCTGTTAATGCTTATGTTGGCTATGTAGCGATAGCGAAAACTTACATGTAGCATCCTTAAGGGAGATACTATTTGCAGGAAATATAGTTGAGCAGTAAAATGGATGAATGAAATGGAAGAAATTATTACACTTTAATCAGAGTTTCAGTGACATTTTGGTGGCTAGTCTAACATTTCTTCAGAGGGTAGGTACTGATTTTGATTTATGACCTCAGTACTAATATTTGTAAAATCCTGGCACTGTGTAGTCCTCGTATAGTTACCACACACATTTTAAAAAGTCTATATGAAGAGCAATTACTGTTTTTTCTCTGTAGCTATAATTAATCACTGTTACTACTATTTCTTTAACTTAATGTCATATAGTTAGTCATTAGCAAGCCCCTGTATAACTAATTGTTGACCAGAAGTCCCCTAAACTCTGAGAGCACATGAGTAATGGAACACAGATACACAAGCTGTGTAGTAACACTCTCTCAGGTTACCAATCTCATTAATGTGTTTAGAATACACCCAAACAAATATGGTCCAGAGTCTTTTCATTGCTCTGTCAGTAGCCCATGTCTGCCTCTGCTCCACCTGTCTGTCTTACTCATTTCATCCACCCTTCCTCCATTTATCTGACTCACTGAGACTCTATCTCCTCCACTGGTTCACCTGCACAATGAGTGTGTGTGTGTGTGTCATACCGTGTGACAGGCAGCCTCTATCACCACCACTCGAATCGTTCTGCAGGCGTTGCCACGCTTTAAACCACATATTAAGTTACCGTCTTTGTTTACCCAATCTCTGCTATGTCACCTGAGAGGCAACTGAGTGTGTTGTCGTCTTGTTACACAACACACAGTCCAGTTAGGCATCTTTAATTCTTTGTTCGCAGTGCTGTTGTCGGGAAAGGCAGTCCTTACGTGTGCATACAGGCCTATAAAGCTCACACAATTAAACCGAACCTGAGAATAAAGATTTCCACTATGTGCTTAATTTGTAGGTGTGGTAGTATAATAAAGAAAGACACTCAGTTGTGTAATAGCATTAGCCTGTGTGTCTTGTTAGTAATAACTCAGTGTGTGAGCATGGAGGTGTGTTGCACTTACAGACCATGACATATGTCAGAAATGGTCTTCGGTCAAGTGACATCAGGCTGAGACGTCCACACAATGTTCCTTTATGTGCTGTGTGACAGTACGCAAACACAAGTCATTCTCAAGAATATGAACAGGAACAGAGCTGCCTTTGTTAGCTGGCTCTGTAGAAATCTGTACAGTCAGTCCCCAGTGAGGAGGTGATTGCTTCTATTGACGCTTACAGTGTCTGTTCATTAGGCCTGCTGTGTCTTTCAAAGGGTTAATCTACACACTGACTCACAATTGGCAAGAAACTGCTGCTGCACAGCTCCTAGTGGATTTGCATTTTGAACTGTTAAAGCCACACCCCAATCAGTGATGTCATGGCAGGTGTTTCACCTTTATCAGGTGTTGTACTGTCATGGAAAGCACCTGTTATGACACATTGGGGAGCAGGGTTTATTTTTGTCCACTGTGTCTTGATGAGATAACAACTAAAAATATCCCTTTTTACCTGGATGGAAATGTAATGGAACAAAAGTCTGTTGGGCTTGGAAATTATTTGTGCATCTGCTGACGTCAAGATAAGCAAACAATAAAATATGTAATGTGGTAAGTTATTACAGAATGCATTAATTAATGATTAATTCTACATTTGAAAATATAACTAAATATGATATTGGCATTGGTGTAATACATTATAGAAGTAAGAGAGACCAAAACTTTACACTCCTCAGTTGAGCCGATGCACAGTGTATCGAAACTAAACATTGGCACAACAACATGTGGGCTGCATGCAGGTTAGTTTCATGTAGGCCTGCCTGCTCACTCACAGGAAGGTGGTTACTGGTTTTTGTTTGCTACCTTTCCCCTTTTGAAATAATACCAAATTATTTGAGCATGCTTTAGCAGTGTTTTGCCACAAGTAACCTTTTGCAGTGGGACAAGATTTATTTCAATAAAAAGAAAAAGATAGAGAAAAGACTGGATAGAAAAGAGTAGGAGAGAAAGAGGGCAAATGGAAGAGAGTTTAACAATAATAGACAAAATCTGCAGCTGTTGTATGAGGTTCACCAGCTCTATACTTATAGGACAGCACCACCTTCTGGATAAAAGCCAGAATAACATGTTATTTGACGGCCTCTGCCATCTTTGAGCCTGACACTCTGTGATGAAAATGTATCTCCTGTAAGCTTACCCATTTTGTTTTTTCTTTTCCTTTTTGCCCTCCAGCTTCCAGTAAACATGTGAGGTGGCTGCTCGGTCGGGACGGGGATGTGAGCGTCAGTATAATCGGAGAGGTGGACGAATTCAGGTCCTCCAAACTCCTGCAGAGCCTCATGAACAACAGGTAGACACAGAAAATCAAAGGATGTCCTACAGAATTTCACATGGTGTCTCTGATGGACTAATTTAGTCTTTTTGACCTTGATTTAAATATAATAAGGAAGTATACATTTAGACTCTGTAACCACTGTAGCAGTGTTTTTCAAGTCAAGCAGCACAGTCACTTGTTTAAGTGATGGACTGACTATTCTGCTTTGTCAGTTCAGTTCATCTGTAACATGTCTCTTAACCAACACATATGAACATCCACAGAGGTCTGTGTTACCTTAATGAACAGATTACATAAATCTGATTGCCTTTGATAAGATAAACAGTAAATTAAAGAGTTTTCCCACAGCTCACCGTCTCCTCATCCCAATTTGATTACAGAAGTTATTTCCCAAATGACCAACTGGAGGATTGATTCAAAGGTTGGGGCGGCTGTTTGTAGGACTAAAAATGGACGTCTTTGTCTTCTAGACTCCACAGTGATAATATGAATGGCATCCAGACAGTGGACTTGCTGCCAGGAACAGAGGCCCGGGAGCTTGGCTTTAAAGAAGAAATCCAGCTGCCCCTTGCAGATGTTAGCGTGAGTTAATGTGTTTGTGTGTGGGTTTGAAGTTTGGACGGTAAAATGGTCAGTGTATTAGAGTCTTACCATCAAATTACGTCCCACTTACATTCAGGATTATCCAGCTTCATCGTCTGAGGAGGATGTGGACTCCTGCAGCGCCGATGACGACCTGAAGGACCCCACAGAGGACAGCGACAGTGAATCAGGCAGCGGCTCAGACAATCTCAGCGACTGGGCTCCTCTCTACAGGCCCCATCTTAGTAGCCATGGCAACCAGCCGCCGCTCATAGCCCAGCTGTCAGACACAGTGAGAGCTGACCCACAAGACAGAGGTGAGAAAACAGGAGAGGAGAGGAGAGAAGAGGTAGAGAGAAACCTGATTTATGTGTTTTTGTTTTAAAATGTAAAAGTCCATGATAATCACTGACTGATTCTGATATATGTAAAGGTAGAAACACTACCACATTGTAAATACACAACATTACAAGGACATTACAAGTCCTGCAAAAGAAGCAGCAGTGCAATAACAGACACATATAATATTCTATATGTACAAAAAAATATGTACACCAACAGCAGTCAATGTATTCTTTGTGCAGATATATTTGTTGTATGTTGATGAGCTGAAGATAATTTTAGCTATTTCGTATTTTTTTATTGTAAATAAAGCACTTAAGTAAATGCACTTAGTTACTTTACACCACTGCTTGCGTCATGTATAAATCTTAAGAAAAATGGCCTATCTGCTTACAGACATGTTCTAATAAGAACTCTATCTCCAGATTTTAGGGAGTTTAAATTTTTAAGATAGACTGAAATATCAAATGTCCCACATGAGTCAAAGGTTTAAAACCCAATGGATTATCTAAAGAATGCTTTTCAAGCTTAGAAAGGAAACTGTTTTTCTTCACTAGTGAAAACTTAACTTCTGTCTTTTCTTTCTCTCTCAGAGATTGTGCGTTGTGAAGAGAAAAAGTCAGAATATGGAGGTCGTGTAGCGCAGCTCAGGAGGGCATTCACAGATGATCTTCACAGCACAACACCTGCCTACACCAAACCTCCTATACCTGCCAAACCTGCTTACCTACAGAAAAGAAGCACACCCTTGGTCCATTAGGACCCCAGGTGTATCCACTCGACTACAAGGCAACACTTGACCTGCACTGAGTGTAACAAACCCCGTGCAGAAATAATGGCTCAGTGACACACTGTTGGACCAGGCGGTGTCCTCATACATGTGAAGAAGAAGGTCCTTATTTGAACCTGAGCCATGAACTGAGATACACTTTATTAGGCCCCAATTCAAGGGCTGACTCACAGACAGAGAAACGTCTGGAGGGTGGAGTGAGAGAAAGACTTGAAAGCTTTTAAACCAAAGTCAACCTGAATGATAAAATGCAACAGCTTTGATGTTGCTGAGTTCAAATACGCTCATATAGTTTTTGTGATTGACAGGCAGACGCAGAGCGAGATGTCCAGAGAGACATACACTCACAGACTGTTGACTACCGGTGAAAAAACACAGTTTTATTATCAAAATGTCTTAAGAGGTTATTTACAACCAAAACTTTAATTAGATAAAATTATATTCATTTCTTCTGTACTGTTTAAAAGGTTGAAATTATTTTTCAATTTTGTTCATGTAACTTGTGTCGTTTTAACATCACCAACAAACACCAGTGTTGACAACATCTTCATCCATCAGCTGAACAATCAATCACACTGGTGCAGGTGTTTGTAGATAAAATAAAAACACTGAATTCATGGTAAAAGATAAACAGACTGTATCTATGCCTCTCTCTATGCCTGTATACTGAGAGTACATGTACCTCAGACCATTCACTGACAATAGCACTGAGTAGCTCATCAGGAACAGTTGGCCTTTCTGTGTCCTGCTCATGAACACCTCCACATTTTGCTGGGCAAGAAGTCAAACCACCAACTGAGCAATTACCAAAGTGCTCTATACTATATTATGTGCCTCCTATAACTTGAATCACCTCTTTAACAATCTGTTTTCTATATAATTTGTGCTGTTCTTTATGTGAATGAGTGAACAGGATACGATGACATCACAACACTGATTGTACAAATTTGTGGGAAATCATAGAGTGGTCCTACAGTGCAGTTTTTGGACATTGACACCATTTTAATGTAGTTGTTTTGGGTGTTTACCTACTCAGGAGCTAATGAAGTGTAGCTCTTTTTGCTAGCAATGCTAGCAGTGTGGCTCAAGGGATGGGAATGTTGGTCTGTCAGTTGGTTGACTTAAATATCTCAGCAACTATTGCATGGATTGCAATAGAGATTTTCTTCAGACATCCATATTCCCCACAGGATGATGCACATAAAGCTGTTTTTGTGCTAATTACCAAATGTTAGCATGCTAATGACTAACAGTGAACATAGCAAGAACTATACCTGCTGAACGCCAACATGTTAGCATTGTGAGTGTGTTAGCATGTTTATAACAGCATTTAGCTCAAGGCACCAAGCACAAAGTATAGCCTCACAGAGCGGACCAAAATAAAAAAGTAAGATAGATCTTAATCAACATATTTAATTGACCTTGCAGATTCTGTGTTGACCTTAGAAATAGCAATTTGACAAAAACAATTCTTATCACATGGTCTACTTACATTATCTTAATGTCACATGACCAAAAGTTCATTCTTAGGTCATGTTAATGGAGCTAAACCATTTCCATGACAACTGGGCAAACTCCATTCAGTAATGACGGCCACAATATGTCAATGACTTTCTGAAGTCTCCAACCCACAGACATCAACAGACACTTCCATTGTTAGCATCTTCATGTCTTGCTTGTTTTGGGGCCTTTTTGCCTTTAGTCTGGTCCTCAGCAAATGAAGCACATGATCCTTTGGGCTGAGGTCAGCTGACAGGGTGTGGTCAGGTGACTGAATTGGCTAGGCAAGAGAAATGAACTTTTCTGGCCCTTAAAGCCAGCTATGTTTAGGATGACTGACCTGCACAGTCATAAAATTGGAGGGACTGTGTATAAAAAGAGCTCCAGTTCCTATTCTGGTCAGCCAATTTGGATGTGAACACCCTCAAACACAGCTTTGAGTCAGCACTTTAACCCCATGGTCATTGTTTCATTTCAGTGGTGTGCTGGGAGTACAGATCTAAAACAATGAAAAACGTGACCCTCACATATATTTAGACTCCACTGAAGCTTTAAAGGGACATCAGATGCAAGACACTGCAGGAAAACACAAAACCACTCTTGTAAGAAGATGTCTTACCATGAGAGATATAACAGTGCTTCGTTTTTTAGGTTTGGAGTGTTTGAGCTGCAGTTACTTCCTAACTATTTGGTCACATGTTCTCTTTACTTGGTCACTAATTCTTTACCAAAACCCCTGCTGACACTTTGACTTTTGTATTTTACATTGTATTTGTACTGTATATTTACTTAATGGGGATATGTGACTGGTGTTATTGGTGTGAAAAAGAACAAATGAAAGAAACTGAAATACTAGCCTTATTTTGCTTTTTGCATTGAACAAAGTTGTGTCTGATCTTAGCATGTTCAGTTGGGGGTAGGTGGGGTTGCTGACAGGGGTAAACACAGAGAAGTTGTTGATAGTGGTCACTTACACAATGATTATCTATTCAGCAGGGTGCATCAGAAAACAGCCCATCAGAGATCAAACACAGCACAGAAAGCTGATTAGCATGTGGTTTAGACTGAGACAGAGGGCGAGACGCATGGGGAGACAGAGCAAATGAGAGTCAGGTCACGGGAAGCAACACGTCACAGTCAACTCAATAAACCTCTTCGCATTCCCTCACCACCTCCACACCCTCCGCCACTGTGTATGCACTTCTGTGTGTGTGTGAGTGAGGAGTGTGCGTGCGTGTGTGTCTGTCCACCCATATATCTTGAATCATGTGACATGTGACACGAGCAGTCATGCACACAGTGTGAAAAGCCCCGCTATATATAGTAGGACAGTGTTGGGTTTCCCAGCAAAGCATTGTAGGAGTCTCTTAGTCTTTGTCCCATAAGAAAAGTGCATGTCATTGACTTGTAATGTGTCTATCTACTGGCGGTGTTAAGCGTCTGCTGGTGCTCCTGTTTATTTTCTATCCAGCCGTGGAGGTGAAATTAGGACATGAGAAGCTCGTCAAGTGTTGACTAAGCCTGTATGATAACAAATTTCAAAGATTATACCAAGGAGGGTTAGATAGATGTGAGACAATTTCCTTTGGAACAATAAACCATACCTTATCTGATTTTCAGAATGAAGTCATTGTGAAAAGATAGATTGAGTCAGTTAACAGCTCTGTGCTTACTGTATAATAACACCTCAGTAGCGGTCTCATTAAAGTTGAACAAAGGAGCAGTGGTTTTCTCATTTTTAAGCTCAATGTTGGTGAATTAATGAGTAAAACTTCAGGTTATAACTGAGCATGTAGCATGAAAAAGAATGATTTCCCTGTTTGGCTGGAAAATGTGCATCTTTTTCTTCCAAGTTTTGTAAAATCATCATTTTGTCCAACCTCCAAACATTAAAAACAATAACTTATAAAGATAACACTGTAAAAGAAACAAAACATATATAATAAGCCCTCACATATTTCTAAACATAACAGGGTCACTAACTGCACAGCACATATTGGATTTAAAATAGACAGATAATCATTTCTTATGTCTAATATGTACAAAAAACATTGTACACCATTTAGATCTGTGTAACCCTAACCTGTGTTTTTTTACAGAAAAGGAAAATGAAAACATGACCATCCTCATCCTAACCATAACCAACATAACCTAACCTAAACATAAAGGGATTTAACATGCCACTCTGCTGAACTGGGGGACATGTGAGAAACAGCGTAAAAAAAAAGAAAAAGAAAAAGAAAAAAGAATATGGTGAGCACTGATGTAGTGGCTGAGATACTGTGACCTTTAGTCCCTAGTATGCATCCAGTTCCAAAAACACTACATTTCCCAGAATGCAACCAAGTAGAGCTTCCTGTCAGGGCCTCCTGGTAAACACCCACATCTTTTAAACTCTATGCCCTCTATAAAACATGGACAGTCTTGATGACATCATCTGTGTTATTTTCTCAGGCTTGACAAAACTTGGTAGATATACACTTGACTTGTAAACTGACTTTTATGAGTGAAATTGGTTTCGCTTTAACAGAGCAGAAGAAAATCATGATGTAACATTATTTTTGCCCAGCTGTACTTTATGTTTTGTGCTAATCAGCTAATATTAGCATGCTAACACACTAAACTGAGACTGGATATGCTAAACATTATTCCTGCTTAGCATTACCATGAGCATCGTCACTGTGAGCATGTTAGCATGCCTACATTAGCATTAGCACTGCCATGCCTACTCACAACTTCACACTAGCTACTAGCATGGCTGTAGACTCTGGATTATATTTACTTTAAAAAACAGTTTAGCTTAACCTTCTTGGTATCACTGTGTAAAAACGTTATATTTAGGCTTTTCTCAATAGCCCACAGTATGAATCTTGATACAATCATTGTTTTTTTGTGTGTTTTTGTTACATGGCAAATGAATATTGTGTGACATTTCGCATTTGCTTAGTTAATTATTACTGCAATTCAATATCATTGATCATTCATCCGTGATTTACTGGAAAACAGGGTATAACATAAAAATCAAAGTTAAAGACCTCTCGTAACTGACATTACAGCTCAGTTCATGATGTGCTGCTCTGATTAAAAGGTGGGAATCATGCAAATTGAGCTGCAAGTGGCCTCTAGCTCAATACTGAACAACAACAATCTATCCCACGTCATGAGGTGGTGTGAGAAGAAGCCATGATGAAATATCACTGCAGGCTGACAGACTTTATCAGTGTGCTTTGCCTAACTTCCTGGAACCACTGTGCCTTTTTTGAGATCAGCAGCAAGCTAAAGATTAACAGAATTTTTGTGTACACATTACCTCTGAAAACCAAACACCATGTGAACCCGCCTGAGATTCAAAAGAATGTTTTGAGAACTAATTCCTTTTGTGCCTCATTTTCTAACTATACTTGGGTTAGGCTGGAAGCAATTCATGACAGTCGTTTAATTAAACAGAAACTCTTAGTTACATGTTTAATCCTAATGCTATTTAATAGTTTTTGTGTCTGTTGTTCATTGGCAGCATGTGACCAAACCAGAAGTGGATGAAGCTGTTTTTAGAATTCAGTGTATTTGAATCCACCTTTAACAGCTTTAAGGGTCAAAGGTCAAGAGTCCCCTTCAACCCCCATGTCACCAAAATATAACCTGAGGGCAGATGAGCCTGAGCTTTTCAAGGATGTAAGAAACCATTGTGTTGTTCTGTTTGGGAGCAGTGTGTTTTCCATGACTATAAAAGTGAACACAAATGGATAACAGAGGCATAATGAGGAGTGATCTCAGAAAGATGCTGTTTCTGCAAAGCTGTTAGACATTTTCTAACACTGGGGATACCGCCAATGGAGGGAGAAAAAATTCACAATGAGACACAGTGTCTCCAAGCAGACGCAGTGGCCAAAATTTCAAAGGTCTGGCTCGTGAGTGAGGGTCCGCCCAGCTCCAGTGCAGGTTGCCTTGGGCTGGCAGGTTGCTCCACTGCAGTGTGTGTGTGTGTGCGCGTGTGTGAGAGAGTTTTTCTCCAGAGTGGGCAGGGCCGCTGGTGCTATAACATATGTAAGCTTCACAGGGGTCTGTGATGGCACACACCGGCTATCTGGACAATGCATCCGTCATTAACCCCGGCCTCCCTGCCTCTCCGTCTTGATGCGTTTCAGTCGGCCTGTGTTGCTCCGCTCACTGGATCTCACACTCATCTCTCCTTCTCTCTTTGTTTGGCCTACGTTATCTTCATCCCCTGCTGTCCATCTCCCCGTCCTCCTCCCCGCATATCTCTCTCTTTTCTCTTTTCTCTCCCCCTGTGGCCTGCTTTTCATCTCTCCCAGTTTCACCCACTCTCTCTTACCCCCCACCCCTCCCACTTACCACCCCTTCCTCCTTTTCCCTCTCTCCCCTCCACCACATCTCCCCCCACCTCACCCCCCCTGGATCCGTTTTCCACCACCCCTTCCTCCTCCTCCTCCCCCATTTCCCCCAACTCTCTCTCTCTAACCCTCCCCCCCTCCTCCTCTTCTCTGTCCTTCGTTCAATCCTCCCTTCCTCCTCCCCCTCCTCCTCCCTTTCTCTCCTGCCATCTTGCAGGCCAGTGGAGCCAGACTGCAGGCGTTCAGGGAGTCGCTGGACCTGCTGGGCAGCGGGTGACACAGATTTCCGGTGTGTGTGTGTGTGTGTGTGTGTGCATGCGTGACGAGAACGGGGAGGGGGGATTAAGCTCCAAATCACTAGAAAGGCATAGAAGAGAGAGAGGGGCGGAGGAAAAAAAAAGCTACAGATCCAAGAAGTTGAAATTCCCCCTTTGTCTAGGAGATGAAGAAACACTAGACTGTGGACTTTAACTAAAAGACTGTGTGTTTCTCATTCAGTGGGAGCGTTGTAATAGCATGATGTTGGAGCTCACTGCTTTTCTCCATGAGTTGGCAGTGTCCCTGCGTTGGCTGGCGTGCTGCGCTTTCTCTCTGCCTCCTCTCTCGCGCCTGACAAACACGCACACACTCACGCACACACACTCGCACGCCCCCCACCCCCACAGATGCACACTCACACACACACACACACACACAGTCCCTCTGCGATCCCCCTGACTGAAGGCGCACAGGAAGTGCAGCCGTGGCCCAATTATAGCGTGACACCTCGGGCCGGCCGTTGCCATGGTTACGTCTTCCCTGCGGTCCCCTGGAGTGTGGCGCCGAGGAAGAAGGTCTTATCACATCAGCCATCGTTACGGCAACAAGCAAAAACCCACCCTGTAGCCTCGGTCCAGCTGGCTGAGTATTTGGCTTATAACGTGTGCATGTGTATGTGTGTGTTTGTGTCTGTATATGATCTATACTTGTGAATAAAAAAGGGAAATTGCATCAGTGTGTGAAGAGAAGAGAGAGTGTTTGTGATTATGTGTGCATGTCAGGTTAGGTGTGTTCGAGTGCATGCACCGGACTTGCCAAGGCAGCGTGTAGGTGTGTTTGTATGTGTGTGTCTGTGGGGTTGCGATAAGGCTCTCAGCCACACCATTAGGTGACTCATAATCCACACAACCTACACCGTGTGCACATACAAGCAGAAACATGGCTGCAAACAGACACATATACCCAATTAAATATGAACACACACAAACATACACACACGGATGTAGTAAAAACCCAGCCTGTAGACAAGTGCACATGGCCAATTTCTTTTATTTCAAAAGGGCAAACAGAGCTATACAGTACAAGTTGCACATGAAATAATTTAGCCTAAGCTGAACTCATTCATTTCTTATTGATGCAGTGACGTCAGAACAACAGAATCAAAACTCCCCATTAGAAACAAAACATTTGGCTCCTTTTTTTAATGTTGAAACACAATACACCCAAACTGGAAAGGGATGTAAAAAAGACATAATGTTTTCCAGATATTTACAGGCTATTTACAGCATTTTTGTCATCATCTAAATATTGACACACATTGGTATCCTTCTTTCTCTCCTCTCCGTTTCACTGATTGTCAAAAGAAAGGATGGGAACGAGTGTGGACATTCTTAAACGGAGCTGCAGCTCCTCGCTAAACACAAGATCTGAAGATCGTTGAACCACAGTCTGAGCATGGTAACATTGTGTCCCATGTGTTTTTATTGAACTGCAGCTCCTCAACAATCATCCAACCAGGATCCTCTGACAAATGCTGCCACCACAAGCATTACTATCCATCCAAGGCTCCGTTGCTTCTCTCCTGTGCCAGACCCAAAGTAAAGTCGGATCCCCTTAGATCAAACCCAGACACTCTGCTCTCAAACCCAGGGCCTCCTGGCTTCCTCTTCAGCTCCTCACACTTCCTGTATTTACAGATCTGGTGTCCCCTCTTGCGGTTGCGGCAGCTGCTGCACTGTTCGCAGTTCGTCTGACGCCGACAAGGTACACACTCCCCGCACCTCTTCCTCTTCCTCCTGCCTCCGCTGCTGGCGCCCAGAGAGCCAGGGGAGTACCCCTCGGCCACCAGCCCCTCGATGCCCTCAGCTCCCATGGCCGCGCTTCTCCAGTGGCCCCCCCCCATCTGGAAACCCGCCAGGGGGAACAGAGCGGGGCTGAAGGGGAACCAGGCACCCAGGAAGGGTTGGAAGTCAGTGCCACATCCAGAGGAGTCCTCTTCCTCCTCCTCAGGCCCGGATCCACTTCCTTCCCCGTCCCCCTTCCCCCCCTTTGCCTCTGCAGCCTCCCTTTTAGCTGGCTGGCTGCTCTGTGCACCCAGGCTGGCCTGCTCTGTGGTGGCGGGTGTCAGAGCCAGAAGCCCAGCGAGCATCAGCAGCTCTGCGGCATGGGCCAGGTGGAGCCCGCTGGGCGACTCCCACATGTCAGGCCAGGAGGGGGCCCGGCGAGGTTTAGTGTGTGCAGGCTGGGCGGCCCGCTGCTGGGCCTGGGAGGGCTGGATCAGGCCTTTGACGTCCACGGCCGGGGAAGGGGTGGAGATGTAATGGGAGAGGCTGTGGGGTGGTTGGGCGCTTAAGGCTTGGTCTCAGTGGCTCATGGGGATTACTAGCGCTGCTGTGGGCCTGATCTGAGGAGGAAGGGGCCAGCGATGTCTCTGGCCAGTGGACATAGCAGAGAGCTGTGTGTGGGGGGTGTCTGTCCTTGTGTGTGTGTGTGGGAGGGAGGTGAGGGAGGAAGGGATTGGCCGCTGATCTGGGGTTGACAACCGTCACTGTTTACTTCAGCCAAAATAGCAAAGCCTTGGCCTGTGTCCCTATTCCCATTCTCTGCAGCAGCCTCAGAGTCCTAGAGAGCTAGGGAAAATGAATAGGGGACTGAAGAGAGAGGTTGAGAATAGAAATGTTGGAGGGCGAATACAGAAAGAGAGTAAACAGAGGAATTAAGGCTGGAAGATGTTTCTCAGCCACCAGCCACCACCCAGTGTCTGAGAATCAAGAGGAGAATCTGTGTTTAAAACAAATACAACATATATGTATATAGATTTGAAATAAACTGCCTGAACAGAGACAGACAGACCCATCTATGGACACAGAGCATGTCCTGCCCAGCGATTTCCGCATACGGGAGGCTGTATCCTTTAAGAATTTCACGGTATATCAATGCAATCAATAACAGAGCGACAACAATATGCAAAGATATGCGCATGCGCAGGTCAAATAATGGGCGCCCTTTTCAAATACATTTGACGACTGCTGTTATGTGCCAGCCAAAGCTTAAACTCAACGAGGAAAAGACTAAATAGTGGACCGTAAAAACAGGCTGTCTTTTGTCTGGCGCCGACGACGAGGAGCGGGTGCGCAACGATGCGGTTGCTATTGGATAAAAAGACCAGGCTATATTCCGTGTCCACATTTGAAAAACTATTCCACTAATTCAAACGCGGGACATTTATGTTGTTACAGGACAAGGTATTTAAACCTTTTAATGGGTCGATGGGTGGAGCCCGATCGATCATTTCACCATCATTAAGGTTACCTAAGACGGTGCTCGACCGACGCCACGGCGAGCTGACCACAGTCAGTGGTCGCTGCGACACGGCGCTGCGCGCAGGAAAAGGCGACAAAACGAAACAGCGAAAATCGACCGGAAGTATTGGCAAAACGTCTCCCCTTACGCTTTGAAATACAGTCAAACTCTCCTGTCAGATGTGATGAAGTCATGAACTAATGGCGTAGTGATTGTAAGTGTATATGGACGGCGGGGCTGCCGATTCCTCCTCTACCTCTCCGTCCCGGAGGGTCTGCAAACACTCTGCACGGAATTTGGGCGTCGCTCAAAATGCGGGGAAGTGGACTCCGCAGCCGGACCGTGGTCAGAGCAGCCCATAATATCCACAGAACAACACAGCATACGGACGGCTGTCAGTATGAATGCTGTAGGATAACCAATTACCCAACATTAAATATCCATGAGTGATTCGTCCAACACCACTCAGTGTGTCAATGAACATAAGGCGGTAGGTGGAAATTATTATCAAGAAAGTACCCTATTTTATGATATATGTTGGATACTGATCAACAAAACTAAGAACTATATATTGAAATGATACCACAAAGATAAAATAAAAAATCTATCAAAATATCAACAGGTCCATTGTTACCTCGCTGCTGAAAAAAAAAATAATAATAAAATTCTAATTAGATTATTTTTATTGGGAGAGTCATCATTCATTATCAAAGCAGTCTAAAGTTACAGCAATTAATATTAGGCTTTCTATCAATAAACTGTGTTTAGGGTTTTATTCCAATTATCCATATTTTCCTTAATATCTATGTAAACCCTGGGCTGGGTTTTTGACGAAATGGGGCCTAGACTGTGGAGAGTGGAAGTAGAATTACACCTCTGTAATTTAGCAATTAACTTAATTAAAACAAGTAACTGACAAAAATAGTCCAGGTAGTATGCAGTGGTAAATGAATGATGATGGGGCTTGAACAATATTAAATGGGAATATATTAAGCTAACTGTATGTGTTTATCTGAAGTAACATATTTATCAAAAGTCAGTATGATGCAAATGTGTCAGATTTAGCCTCCTGAGCAGGTTGATAAATATGATGTTTAACATTTTTTAAATTGACACCACAAAATAAATAAACTAAACACAAAATAACTGTTAGAGATAAGATATCTGAAAGAGTTCTTTTATATTTCATAATCGTCTGAATTGTCAGTTTTTTTCCACCGGAAGCCTGTTCATATTAGGCTACACCTCTTCATTACACTTGCTTGTACTGTAATTCACACCTAACAGAGGATATACTCAGTATGTGGGCTTTAGTGTTACAGGTCGAGAAATTCTGAAGTCGCCTACGCTTAAAAACAAATTAAATAAATGAATAAACAAATTAATGAACAAATAACTCTAGAATAAAGTATTTTCACTAATTGGCCCAAACATAGTCGCTCAGGAAAACAAATTTTTTTTTTTTTAGCCAGTTAGCAGTCACAGTGTGTTAAGCTTGTTCATCATTAGCCTCTACGCTGATGTTTCTCTGGTTTTTGAAGCTCGTGCGGCGTAATGCTTTTTTTTTCCAACAGCAGAGACACTGTCCCTGTGAGTAGAAGCACAATGTTGAGTTGTCTGTTAAAGGTGACTCCCTCACACAGGGATCGAGTCCACTCCACCTCTTATGAGAGTCCTCCGTTGCATGGCACACCAGCCAGATACCTCGTACACTCTGTGTGTGTGTGTGTGCGTGCGTGCGTGCGGTGTCACTATGGGGAGCAGGGGCCCACCGTACTCGCGTACACTGTCTGGCCTGGACTATCCGTGTAAACACAGCGTCTTCTAGTGGTCACCACAATGCTGCGGCATCTTAAAATGGCCACTGGTGCTGGTGGTGGACACTGCAGCGCAACAGTCCCCCTCCGCCCCAACACAGGCCTCACACACATACACACACACTGATCGACTGCAGTCTACACAGAGCCTGTTTGCCTTATCCCTGCCCACTGTTAATCCATAAACACACTGCTCTGCCTCTCTGCTAGGCCAAGTGGTTAAATGAAGTGCAGTTGATCCTGTGGTTAAAACAAACAAATGTAGAGTTGGCCTTTGGGTCCTGTAACAAACACCTCTAAAAATAAATAGGGAGGCCTACAAATCAGATCACTCAACAACTTTTATTCTGAAATACAGAACAATAAATCATCAAGTCAGGCACCACAGCCAGTGAAAATAAATCTGATGAAAAAGCAAATATATCCTTTATAAGCAGAGGTTTTACTTTTTGAACACTTTACAAATTAAATACATCAGTTTCCTTAGACAGACGGTAACTGGTTACAAACAGCAGATAGTGTTTCAACAGCTCTCAAGATTGGAAGTTATGGTTATTATAATCATTTAAGACAAGCTAAGCCTCTGTTTCATCTGACTAAGCAGCTCTTAGTTCAAAAATCAAAACATGTAACTTTCATGTGGGTTTGTGTGTGTGTGTGTGTGTGTGTGTGTGTTCAGACTGGGGCTGTAATTCAAAATATAAGGCCTGTGCTGAATTCAATGAATACTGAGGCAAAAGACCTGTCAGTTCATTATGTTTTCATCCTGCTCCACACCTGGAGAAATTCGAGAAGAGAAAGGACACAAGGTGACACAGAGTACAATTTCCCACGCGGTAGGAAATATTTATTTAAATAAGATGTGGTGAAATTTTGACTGAATCCTTCTTGTTAAATATGTCAAAATGCATCTGCACAGGCTCAATAACCTCCATGTCTGACTCTGCTGATTGTCAAAGTCCTTCATATCTCTCCTCAAATGACCTTTGATTTCAAAGTCATAACTAAATGTAATCATGGGAACAGTGTGGAATGCCTGATATCAAAATATAATATTTTCCTTTTCTGAATCTCTATTATGGGCTATGAAAAATATCACAGTGATAGTTACGGTATGACTTGCTGTAGTGTCATGCATGTCACTCTGAGAATACAGTGCATGAGGAGTCAAAGGGAGGGGGGTGGGCTGTGTGATCAGTTGGCTTAAGCATCCTTCTTTTTTGATGATGAGAGGTCCGGCGTTGTCCCCGGTCCCTCGTTGTGTTTGGTGGGCTCCATGCTTGGTCTGGGAACTGCAAGGAGAACACACAACATTAGAAAATATAACTCGCTCTTATCAATTTTGGAGCCCTCTATTAGGCTGTGGCACAGAAACAGCAGCATGAGACACTTCTGAGTGGACATGTCAGCTGCAGTACCCTCAGCACAAACAGTAAAACTGACTGAGGATCAGTTTTACCTTTATGATCATGATGAAATAAGGCGCTTCCTCAACTCCACTAATCCCCAGTGGTTATATATTATCCAAACATTCAACTTTTCAGAGTTAATGTCTTAAGCTTTGACTTTCCTTGTTAACTTTTTCTGTCATGCAGATTATGGATCTTTTATGCCAGGTACTGCTTGGGTCCATTTCAGTATAGGTCTATCAAACAACTGGCTGTATTGATATCTTTGACTGGGATGTAGCCTTTAATGTGCTGCAAACAGCAGTATGACCTTTAATTGTGGAATTTTAAGAAATATTTGATCCCTAATGAGTTGATTTTCCTGCCTTAGAAAGTCCAACAACTCAAAAACACTAAGCTAAACTGCAGACATCAATGGTTCTGGAAGCAAACTGCCAAGGCTGACCTTCTTTGACTTCCAGCAGCGGCAGTACACAGCCTTAGTGCCGATGTCTTCCATGTCGACTGTGGACCCTTTAGGACTGTCTTTGCTGATGGGCGTGATACTGGCCCTTTGCAACTCCGCCCGGCTCAGGTAATGGCTGACTAGGAAGCCTCAAACAGCTGCAACCACTGCATTGGCACATACCACAAAATGCTCTGTTGAGGAAAAGAAAGTCAGTCAGTCTGGTGAGCATACAGATACAGAAATGTAATTTTACAAAACAAAACACCTATTTCATCATCTTGGTCATTAAAGCCTGTGTTTCATTATAGGCTCAAAATATTAATGAGGATGGACAAGACATGAGAAACACCTCTCAATAGAGGAAACAAATCAAACACCACCCTTAACTCGCCCTCCAAAATGGCCAGAGTCGAAACAACACCTCTCTGACACTGTCACCATCAACTGAACATAAAAAACGGAGTCTTATTACAGGCCTGTTTTGTTGAATTGTAACTGAATTATGCGGGTGCCCCAAACAAACTAGCCCTGCAATTAGTGACTGTATGGGTTTATAGAGTTAGACTGCCCATTTAAGTACAATTTGAATGTAACGTTTAGCCACTGAACCTGTGTAAACTATTGTTTTTCTGCAGGTCAAAAGCTCTTCAAAGACTAAGTTTGGGATATCAACTGTTTTACAGTTTGTTGATGTGAAAAACAAACTGAATCCATTTCACCTTCTCCAACTGAGCACTTACAAAAATATTTTAAGGTTTTGATGTCTCCCATAGTACTGTCTACTTAAGAAGAAGATTTGACATCCTGGGCGTAACTCTCTCTTCCTACAGCTTCGCCATGTTGCATCATCAGAGGGGACGATGATGGAGGATTGAACAGGGCCTGCCTGTTTTGATACAGAGAAAAGTGACAGCGTCAGAGTATATACACTGATTTTTCCATCTCTACCCAGGAATTGTAGGTACCTGTTTCTGCAGGCAATGAGGAGGATTATCCGAATCCACTGAGCATCCACATGATGTGGTCATGGGACAGAAGAGAGGCCCCTACGGGCAATCTGGATCCCAGCAAGTTCAGTGATTATGCTTCACCAGGCATGAGGCCCTCACACAAAACATATTCCTACTGTAGACGGTGGGTCACCTCCCAGAATGGTTTGAGCTGAAGCGCCAAATTTATCTGATGACCGTCTAGTTAAACACAACCTATGGCTGATCTAAGCTCGGCTGGCTGGCCAGTTAGCTCCCAGTGCCAGCTAAGGGAAGGTTGTTGACATTGCAGCAAATAAGTGACTAACTTTTAGAATACATTGCTTATCGTTTTTCAGGTCTGTACACAGCATTTAAGTAGGATTCTCCCATATAAACGTGCTGTGTCTCACAAACTTAAATATGGTTTCTTGACTTGGGTCGCGTCAGGTCGCGTACATGGTAAGTTACGTTGAACACTCATTCAATGCTAGCATGCTGCTATTAGCTAGCTTTAATACTTTACCACCTTTCGATAACCTGAATCGGGCTGGGCAGGCGGGCATCTGAGGCACTGACAACTGCGGCATAGCAGGTAAACGGGGTTGTCATATCTCTACCCTGGGCGGTGTGTTCTTCTTTGTGGTCGGGCTCGGTAGCAAGATCAACCGAAGTCTTATCTGAACTCTCGGCTCAGCAGCGCCGTGCTCGACAAGCTACGTCACTGTCTTAGCAACCAATGAGGGCCCGAGCAGGGGGCGCAACGTTCTCTCAGATCAAGAGGATTCACCCCGAGCACTCCAGTGAACTGGCATCGCTTCTATGCTTGAAATCCTTCTGGTTTGATCGAATGCTGCTGACATTAAGATGCGAGATATTACAGTAACCTTTAATGAGATTCAGTACACTTTATTTCTTAGTAATTTTGACCTCAGGTGGATTGTAAAAAGTAATTTTATGTCAAGGTCCACTTACTGTTTTTTCCCCAAGTTTTAAACTACCTTCTACGTTCCATGCCAATGGACCTGGCTCAGTTAGTACTTCTGGAGCAGGCTTGGACACTTTGATTAGCTGCCGTATCCTATAATTTATAAACTGCTTGATTCTTTTGTTATATAAATATGTGTCAGTTAAGTTGTTAAGTGACATATATCACGAAGGGCGACAGGTGAAGTCAAAGGTTTCCGCTGGAGGAGAATATCTGAAGTCTATGAGCTTTGTTGGGTCCATTTCCTTCTCGAGAGGGTATTTGGACAAGTGAACACAATCATGAGCCAAAACAACCCTTTCTGAATTTAACCCAGTTGACTTATTTTACATTTAAAAATTCGATGTCCTCTTTAGCGTGTCGGAGTATGAACACAGGAATGACGTTAGTGGACATTTAATTACTTTACACAAAAATTGCTATATAAAAAGGAAGTACCACTGAGGGCGACAAACGACCTGCCATCATGACCATTAAAAATATTAGGGTAATATGTGTGATGATGACTGAAGGTAAAAGACGAATTAATTCAATTTTCTATGATTTTTAAACACATATTTATACATATTATATATTCTACATAGTTTCATTCAAAGGAGAAGCATAGCGGCTGTAACAAACATTGTGGAACTACATCTACTTTTACTTAAAATTTAGATTTACTGTATCAAATAACAGCAATACCATGGTGATAACAGATATTGTTATCATCAGATCTCGGTCATGAATATGACCTGGCTTCACATGTTCTTTCTTACCTCCATATGTCCTTTAAAGGGCCGAGAATGAGTCAACACGAGTCATGGGCTTTTATTACACAGTTTAATCAACACACAAAAAACTCAACGAGCCTCTCAGGTAATTCAATATACAGAGGTTTTGTGCAAGAAGAGTGAGTTCTCCCTGCTTCCCAGAGCCAAGCTAGTCCCCATAGCCATTTAAGATGTGGCACCTAATTTAACAATAGCAAAAAAAAAAAACAAAAACAAAAACAAACAAAAAAAACAAAAAAACAAAAAAAAAGAAAACAAAACAAAAAAGAAAAAAGAAAAAAAGCAACCCTAAAGAGTTATGGGGTGGGAATAAAAACACAGGTTAAACTAAGAAAAATAAATTGCTTAAATACCTGGTCCAGAACCTCCACTTTGTGAATAAAGAAAGCGTGGTGGTAGTGGTGGGATGACATGGGATTACAGTTGTGCGTGCATGTGTCTGTGTGTGTACAAAGGGGTCCAACTTGGGTAAGGTGGTCTGGGAGGGGGTGAGGCAGGGGTGTGGGGATAAATTCAAGTCCTTTCATGATCAACAAAGAACCAAAGGCCATTTTACATGGCCTGCAATAATTCTTTAAGTATTTATTGTATAAAATACAGAGTGCCCTTAAACTCGCGTGCCAAAACTGCTTTCTTGAATTGTCACCTCGACAGATGGGGTACTCGAGACAACAAAACAAAGAAGGGGCAGTGTAAAATCCCTCCATATTATTTGTCCCCTCCCCTAAAAAAAACAAAAACAAAACTAAAGGAAAATAAAGAAGGTCCTCGAAGTTTTACAGATGCTCAAAGGAATGCTTTTAGTGATTAATGTCTGGGGAAGATGGGTTAGGGTGCAGGCATGTAGAAAAAAAGGGGGATTTTGCAGGGGTTGGGTGGTGGGGGTGGCGCGACAGCCCGACCTGCATGGTGACAAAATGTAACGGAATGCAGAAGTCGGGAGATGGGGTCAGAGGTCACAAGGGAGGGAGGTGAAAAAGGAGCAGGGAGAGACGGGTGTTACCATTGCAGGATGACAATATGTACACTGGAGGTGGGCAGGTGAGCTTAGAGGCGGGAGGGGAGGAGAGGGGGAAGAGGCAGAGTCAAACAGAGAGAGAAGAGGGAGGGGGAGAGAGAGAGCAAGAAAGAGAGAGAATATGGGGAGTTGGGGCAGAGGGAGTTTTACAGGTACTCTGGTGAAGGGGAGGCGTGGCTCAAAGAAAGCACTCCAATGGAAACCAACAAGATCTTGTTTTAAACTTTTCATTTGTTTGTATGGTTTTTTGTTTGTTTTCTCTTTATGTCTGAAGCTCCCCTAACCTTATGTCGTAGAGGTGGTTGGCCATGATTCTACTCCAACACTACATTGCATACTTTTGTGTCCATTCCCGAGCTATTTTGTTGTACCTGTGGACAAGCAGAGAGAGAAAGACATAGATAGGGAACTGTTAGTTGTTCAGCCTGGCGACATATTAGCTTTTTGTGCCATAATTTGCAAAAAAAACAGTGGGGAAGTTGAAATACTTGTTCATTACTTTCTATGTGCACATCATAAGTTTTGCTGCTACCCTGATATCAGCAGCAGAGAGACACAGCTGGCACAGAGTTCTGCTATTCTGTACCAATATTTCAGCGAGTTTGTTTATATTTCCTCTTGCCACTGCTGCAACTGTCAGAAATCACTGCTGCTGGCCAATCAGTGACAGGAAGAGCCACGCTGTTTCAGCACTGATATGCCACAGATGATAGCCATTCCCACTGTACTGATTTTGTTTAATAAGCTTGACGGTGCATGATACTTTGCACTGGGGGATATGACAAAATGTCAGAAATTAGCAAAACAGCTTATGCTGGTTTAGATTTCACACATATTTTTGGTCATTGTGTCCCAGGAGCAGAAAATCATTGGATATCTGCTGTAATTGAGAAGCAGTATCATAATGAAGCAGAGGACACAATGAAAATACACTGCTGTAAAAACCATTTTGGATGCCAAACCTAACCTGATATTATGACAGTGCAGCATGTCTATCGGGGAAAACACGTACCAGGTTTACTGATGACTGATGTTTTTCTCTGGGTACATTATATTATCATTTTCTATGAGTTCCTAAAGAAAACAAATGGCAGAAAACCCCTGACTAGTCATTGTGGCTGGCAGCCTGTCACTGAAGTAGACCGATAACAGATACTTTACAGAAGTGTGAGGGAAGGACCAGCTGACTGCTGTGACATATGAAACACTTCCTTCTTTCCAGCTTTTGTAATAGCATCCTGCTGATTCAGGCTGGTATGTGTATTTTAAAATGTTACATGCCAAAATTAACATATGAAGTCTGACTCCAGCTGCAACAACTGTGCAGCTGCATTACTTTCATCTGGCCAGAAGGACTGGATCATTGACACCAAATGCAACATAATCTCTTGGTTGGAAAATTTACTGAAAGAGATGTAAAAACATGTGTTTGTAACATTGCTTGATTTCTCAAGTTACTCTGTGTCCATCCAGAGCAGCAGGCAGGGCAGAGCTGTGAAGGTCAGATGTGACACATGACTAAATTTTGGGAATCAACATAATAAATGTTATGAACATTGTAGAGGCTATTGGTTTTGGACAGTGGGCAAGTGATTAGTATATTTCTAAAGCGAAGTTCACATAATTCAAGCTGTCCCACCTGTCCATGTATGCAACAAGGCTCCTTTGGCTCATTGAATCTAATGTACTGTTTGATTGAAAAATATAGGTGACCATCATACATGAGCCTTAACTGTGTTCTGCAGACATGATGCCACAAGCTGTAACAATGTTGTTAAGTTTGGTTAGATTCCTCATGGTTTCTGCACAGTCTGCATTGTACCACTGGCAATCCTTGGAAAAAAACCCTTGCTAAGATGGAACTCCTGCTCATCAACAGCCAGTTTCTAACATTAACAAGTTTTAGCACAGCTCCACCCAGGATTTGACTTATGATTGTTTTGGGCTGTAGACTATTTAAAATAAATGCATGAAATAATCTATGGAATCATATTTTATGTTGACAAGAGAGATAAGGCATGGAAACAAATCCTTCTTCATCCAAATGATGCACAAAACATGAAGCAAATCACTTACTTTTCCCTGTCCGTCTTGTAGATGCGGGCGATCTCGGGTACTAAGGGGTCATCCGGGTTTGGGTCGCACAGCAGAGAGCAGATGGACAGGAGGACTGGAATGGACAGGGCAAAGGTTAAGCAGTAACCCATCAGTACTCACACATAAAATCACAAACTTTCAGAATGCATGTCATTTTCGTGTTAAGTATTTGTGACGGCTTTACCACTGTTATATTCTGTTATACACTGATAATACATGTAATTGGAATTTTAGGAAAAACAACATGTTTTTTTATGTGTTGTTTATAAGACACATCACTTATAAGCCTGTCCGGAACTAACCCATCACTGATGAAAAGAGCTAAAGCTGACATTTACAGATAGTACTCCAGTTTAATACAAGGACCTCTACCCAAGCAAAATGTGGCACTATATTATTCGGGAAGCATTTTCATTTGAGGAACAACACGCGTCCCTTTCCTTAATTCGTAACACACTGTTTATAAAGGCAGCATCTGCCATTTATCTGTAACCATATGTGCAGTGGTGCACTTCGAATCTGAGGCCAGTCAGACAACGCCTACCCCTTTGGAGATGGTGAGCGGAGACCACTGTGATCGCGGGATGTCCCAAGACAAATGCTACCCGTTGCTGTTGATATTTGGGTGGTAGATTCTTGTAGTATACAACCTGCAAACAGAGAAAGAGATGCAGGTGGAGGGTGAGAAAGAGGGGCAGATGAGGAGGAACAACAGGAAACTGAATGATGTAAAGCGTTAGCATGTTTAGCAGGCAAGCACTCTGCCTCATGGTTTCTTTTTTATGTATACTGCAACTTTGTATGTCTGCGGCGCAGCCATGTGTTACCTTTAGGCGGTTTGAAGGGGTAGTCTGTGGGAAGTGTGGTCGAAGAAAACCGCTCTGGTAAGGACTGTCATTCTAATACGAGAAAATAAACCCATATTTCTTATTAGTGACTGGATTATATTAATGATAGCGAAAGCATCAGATGCTGTATTGTTTAAACGTTTGAAGCACATTTGAAAGTGAGGTTCAGGTGTAAAAAATAATGACAGAGCAGTTTAACAAAGCATTGTGATAAAGCTGTGACCAGGCGAATACTTACAGGTCCCATTATTGTGGCTTGCCAGTGAAACACTGGAAACAAAACCAGAGAAATTGGTTATGAGCTAAGAACACAATGTGGCTGAAATGATAGAATAAATAATGCCACATGAAGTGCATGTGTGTTGCACAGCTGAGTAACAGGCTCTTACATAAAGTGCAACCTGGAACAAAATACTCTTGAAACAGTTTTTTTCCCAATTGTAAGATCATTTAATTGCTGTAAACTCACATTTACATTCAGAAAATGCCCTTTCTATGGACAATATCAAAATACTATGAGAGGAAATTACATCCTGACATGAGGTGTAATAAAAATTAGCAGAGAAAACAAACTGTATCAACATAAAGCAGCAGATTTTTCATTTAGAGAGCATTTAAAATGTCCAAACTCAAGCATCCTGTTAAGGTCTGGTGACAAATGTCACACTAACCACAGTAATTACAGTTACAAAAACACGCTTATAGTAAAGTGGTTTGTTGGCGGTTGGATGGCAGGAAGTGACATACAGAGCAATGTTGCTGCTACTGATTTTTCCCATGGTGGTGTTTTAGAAAATTCAAAGCTGTTACTCGTGTTAAAGATATACACAAATAAAAACCCAGTAAAGATGGTGATTACGGACTGGTTTCCATTTTATACAAGTTGTAAACCATCAGATTTATGATATATATAATTTTTTAAGCTCTGACATTAATTCCTCTTCAATGATACACATACACTGGAATGATCTAATCCTACACACACACTACAGGATGCATGCTCACTTTGATTGTTTCATGTGAGACATTTAATGGCATAAATGAAACTCTTGGATATACCCACATTTTACCAATCTGATTTCCAGGCCTGGATGCTGATAGCATTAACATAGTCAAAGGACTTAGTTGGGAATATTAAAAATACAAAGAAAGCTGTTTGTGACAACTTACAAGCGCTACAACCCCTCAAGCTGATGCAAGCACATTTTATTTGCCCACAGGAAAAATCTTTGTTCAAATTTCACCTAATGCTTGTTAGAAAGAGTCACAGGAGTTTCTCCTGGAATAGTAATACCTTAATTGGATTTTTTTCCCAAACATAAATATTCATACATTTGTCCATTTTAGACACATCAGACTCAGGCTACAACCAGTACTTCTGAAGCACCACTGATTTACTGTAAATTTGACAAATGTTATTTATGCTTTATTGCAAATAATAGTTGTGTGTTGTTTTAGAAAGAATGTAAATGTCATGGAACATACAGCATTTGTACTCAAATAATAAATCAGAAACAGATTGATAGATCAAAGAAAACACAAGGAATTACACTGTTGCGCTGTGTGGTTTACATAAGATGCCCTGCTCCATGAATATGTATGTGCTCCTACCTGCACATGTCACAAACCTCAAACATGAGATGCCTGTGTGTGTGGGTTTTGGTCTCATGAAAACCGAATTATTACAGTCCTGATAAGCATCAACCTACCCCTTTGCTGGAAACTGCAGCATTACTGCTCTTCAGAACAGTAACTTTATGTCAAACTTAGTAGACTACCACTATGTGATATAATTTGCAGTCAATAAACTCATAGTTAAATCAATGCATGGAACATCTGACATTTGCATTTGACATCTGCATGTGAGATGCACACTGGAATGACGATAAAGCTGATGGAGTTTGTTAGCTTCACACTGGAACAAGCTACTACCAACACAGGCTGACAAGTTACATGTTATCTGTTTTAACATGAGCTATTGATATAGAGTTCTTTCTGGGCTCATTACAGTTACAATAATCAATTCACACACCAACAAATGCAGGATGTTTACATGAATTCTATTGATAAATGTAAAACAATAATCGCTTCATCGTGTGGCAGCACTTTAATGAAGGAAGAACTCCTGCCACCATATTAACAAACTGGCAAAACTGTATTTCTTCATGTATCATCAGTTTCAAAATCTCAAGATGTATCAATTCCATCAGTGTCACCACAGACAAAGAAGTGATTCGTCATCTAACACAACACAAGACCTTGGGTCATCAAAATTATGTTGCTTTTGAAAAGCAAAATTGATTATTAAATATTTATAACGTGGCTGGCTGTACCAGTGTTAATGAGCTAGACTGTACTGATTAAGACAACATTAGGTGAAGCATTAACACCTCATGTTACCTCGTGTGTGTGCCTTTCTTCAAGAGAAATGTCTTGGCTCTCAATATGAACAGTGGACACAGTCAATATAATGGTTCATACAGGTTACTTACAGATTGTGAACAGTGAATGACAAAAAAACCTGTCACCTGTCGAGTATAAACATCAAAAGCTCATTAGTTTGTTTTGTTGTGAATTACCAGGGCAGAAATATCTACAAATGTAATCAAAGCAGACTTCCATTTGAAATGAAAAACACTGAGTATACATTCACAAATAAGTTTAAGAACTACAAACATAGTATCTCTATACAAATTATTAGTAGGGTTTTTAACTCAAGGAGGTGACAAATACAAGATAAGAAAGATAAAATTATATAAGTTAGATATAAATCTCTACTTCTCTGTGCATTGCACTTTATTGAAAATTCACAAATCCTGCAGCACATTTACTCTTTGACCTTAAAACTTTTCAGAGTCTGACACAGATAACTGTTCCAGCAGTGCCTGGAGAAGGTGAAGTTGGGGGTGTAAACTTCTCTGACAGAATCTCATCAAAAATTATCATCATAAGATTCCCAAGGTGGTATTTATCACAGAGGTATTGTACTGAACTGCATTAGATTATGCGTGCTCTCCACCACAACATAACATTAACTATTATAGCTATTATCACACTATGGAAAAATACTCCCATATTCACTGTTGCTTATCACTATGACACAGTATATAAACACATACATAATCCCTGATAGCAAAGTGGTATATAATCTTAATAAAATAGCCTAAACAGTCCGCGCATTTCTACTATAATACTGTATGTACAAAGGGTGACTGGCATCCACCTTATACGTTTTGGCCTGACTAATTATTAAGCTGAAACCCTGTTTAGGACACATTTGTCTAACAATGATTAACTCCATAAACTAATTTATCAGTGTCCACTGTTTATAGCGACCAGGTTATCCTGATGACCTTTACAGCAGGTAACCCTTGATTATCAGGTAAAACTATTCATTCTATGACCTATCATACCTATTGATCTTGCACAACTCTAACACTCTGTAAATAAATAAATAAAAAACAAACAAAACAATGAAGTCATCAAACAACTGGAAATTTTGTGTGAGCATACAAATGTACTAGCCTAACCTGATGAGTTAGGTGTCACTGAGGTGTATTCTAAAACAGACACAACTTGAAACAAAGGTTTTGTGTTTGAATTTGCCGTCTGCTGTAACTTGTTCATGGAGATGGACAAAGCTTTAAAATTGCTTCAAACTAAAATGTTTTGAAGCAGAGTCCCTGAGTGGCTGGATGTTAAAAGGCACAGAGCTTTGAACTGCTGGTAGCATGAGACATTCAAAGCGGACGTCAGACTTCACAGGCTGCATTCAGTCTGCAGTTCTACCACTAAAAATACAGTGCTGTAATGGAGAACAAAATTCTCCTTTTTATTCACTAATATCAATTATAACATTTTACATGTTTCATATTTGAACTGTTATGGTGCAACCACATTCATCCGTCTGTTTTAAATCAGATTTATTTTACTCTCAGAGGATCATCTGTCGCAATACACTGACAAATATAAAGCTAATTGTGACTTCTAAATACCGCCCTTTTAGGATGATATAGAATGATGTTTAGATGCTCAAAAGAGTATGCTAAATATATCTATATTCTAAAAATCAAATGCTATCAGATTTATATGACAGTTACTATTAGTAATAGTCCTCATTAGTCAGTTTAGTTAGTTTAATGACAGGTATTAGATAACATATTTTTCCCTAATTATTTATCTCCAATTATTTGGTATATGATAAATGAATACCATATACTTAAATTAACAAAAATTTGTTTATTAATGCATTTTGGGTTTTATTAATGCAATTCTGGGTTTGATTTTTTGGTTTTATCTCTATAAAAACTTGTAATGAACAAAAATAAATAAATAAATCACAGTGTTAATTCACTCCTACATTACAAAGAATAAAACACTGAGACTTCCCCTTTTACTTAAGCCTCAAAGCAAAAAGCCGAAACTTAGATGTGCAATAGTGGTGGAATATTATGAATTTATAAGGACCAGAATTTTTATAAGAAGCAACAGTATCTCCCAGATCTGCTTGAAATAGTAACAGAGGACTTTCTCCATTTGATAAAAAACAAACAAAAAAGTCAGCACCTTCAATGATGTTTGATTTTTCTTTCAAACTAAGTCCTGGGCTTTAAACGGTGTATGTATTTAGATCAAAGGTTGTGATAATTAACATTTTGTGTGTTTCTTCATAGTTTGTGATAAATTGAATAAAAGACATTCATTTGCTGTTCATTTGTAAGTATTCGACCAATAAATATTTATCTCTGAGAGTTGCATTGTTGTTCATTAAATTAGGGACGGGTATGTTTCTGAGTATTGTTCAATTTTGGAGCCCCAGTTGCACACAGCTACCAGGACAGTGTTGATTTTGATGTTGACTTACTGTCATCTCCTACTGGTCCTGCAGAACACTGGGCTAGTGGGTCCCGTGCCGTCGTTCAACTCCTGGGACAAACAAATGACAAGTCAGTTGATCAGAGTCTGCAGTATAGTTACAGTATTTCAAATATCTTCCACGAAGCTTATTCATTTAAATAAAAGAAAAGGAGAATAAAAGTCTAAACTGAGATTGGTAACAGATAAAAACATCACAAAAGAAGTCATCATCAAAAGAAATTCTGCAAGATCCTTAATAATCTGATACTAATGCCCGCTGATAAGATGTTGACTTTTTAAATACCACTTAACATACCTAATGATAACCCTACTGTGTGGCTGACTAAATCTGTTTATAAACAGCTCTAAGGAAAGGTGCCAGTGTAATGACCACAAAGTCTCACTTCAACATCCTCAAAAAGCATTTCTATTGACACAACAACACTACTGTAACGAGCAAACACAGCACTGATAATTGGAGTGACCTTTATTACGTAGCATTTCTCCAGGTACAGCAGGTAGTACATGTGACAGCCAAACTGTGATCACGACGATATGACGGCTGGGGTTTACTATAACCATAACAATATGGTAAACTGGATGTAAGCTATTAGTTGTGAGAAGCCCAGTATAACGTTGTGCTGCAAGTGATAACTTAGCGTAAATGCTAGCTGTCGAGATCGACAACTGCACAGATGTCAAGTGAGAAAAACGTTATGCTGGCTGGTCAGCAACACTATGATATGTATGGGCTAACGTTACTGGAGGAATTACTAACAACACGACACATAAGCTATCAATCACACAAACAGTAACTTCTAACAAGAACCTGCTGCTCGCCTGCTGTCAGCAACACTGACATCAAGGCGAACAACGCGTGGGGCCTGTTTTTACCACGGCGACACACTGCTAACATTATCACTAGCGTTCCTTGTTACTATTTTTATCAGTACAAACAATAATGATGTCCAATACAAACAATAACACACATATTCAATCATAACCTCTTGAAATACATACAGTCTGTGCATTATGACAGCAATATAATGAAAAACAAAGAATAGATATACGCTAGCTTAGGTCAGTCGTGTCTCCGGGTATTCTAGTATACTTAAGTCCATACCATATTCAAAGAGTTCACTAGAGACAAGAAAGCAATGGAAATCATTGTCTAAAATAAGCACGAGTGTCCTCTTAAATCAAATAACGTTGGCGTTAGCTAGCTGGTTAACTTATCTGTCAAATCAAGGGCAGAGTTAAACCGGCTTAAGTCACTGTAATAAATGTTAGCTACCCGGACTAAGATATAGGAGAACTACTAAGTAGAAATGATAACAACATTACGAGCGGAAACTATCGTTATTTTTCTGTAGAGATACAACATTAATGTGGTTAGCTAGCTCGATCAGAGACCCTTTAGCTTATCCGAGTTAGCCATCCACCGGGACAGATAATACTGGCAGAAACAGCTAACACACCACAAATAACGTACCCAGCAACAATCACAGCTAAGCAAACATTTTCATTACAACCAGTTTTAAATATATATCGACGGTAAACCCACGGTAACCACGGACAGCCTAACCTAACGGTTACTTGTAAGTCAACGGTTGAGTTGGCCCATTTGTAACAACGCACTGAGTGAACACAGAAAAAGCGGCACATTGCTGCTCTCACTGTCGTCCTCGCTATTCACAGACCGTTAGCTGGCGATTGAAACCTAGCCTGGGATGACCAAGTCCAATATTACCAAAATATTCACAATATACTAAACCCATCAGACAAGCATCAGACGGGCAACCTTTGAACTAAATCCTAACGAAACTGCGAAATCCCGGGCCTCGTCGTTCCTTCCTTACCTTGTGAATTCTTTTCAGAGCCATTGTTGTGCTAGCTTCTGTCAGGGAAAACGTGCGATTAAAATGGCGATTGATATCACTGTCCGTTGAGCGTATACTACGAGTTAGTTATCATAGAACACCGTTACTGTACCTCAATTTACTGATGGCTACAAGAAGGAACCACCGAGAGAGAATTTCGAGGCGAAACTGAAAAGATAGAAGAAATTAGAACCGTGGTCGCTTCCTCCTACTGCCAGCAGCTGCAAATCACTGCGGCCTGTATGCCCTGCCAGCAACAACAACCTACACTTCCAGACAGCTCTTCACAATAGCACCACCATTAATCTGAACTGACTTTCATTTTATATAAAACTGGCACAAATTAATGTAAAAAGGTCTACTTGTGGCCACTTTCACATAAGTTAAACTTCTCCAACTTGAGCTTCAAAGTTAGTCACGCTGTACAATTCCTGTTTGTGACCGTAATTTGGGTTACATTAACAACCACAGATTTGTTGTCTTAATTGGCTACTTAAAATGCTGCTCTTTTTTATGTGCAGTCTCAGATGGGAAGGATTCATGTTACCGGGCTGCAAGCGCTGATTCCTTTATTTATTGGTTAATCAGTCGATTATTGTCTTAGTTAATTGTATGATCTATAAAATATGTGAAAGTGAAAATACCCATCACAATATATTATGAACTCAAGGATGCATCTTCAAATTGCTGGTTTTGTGAAGTCCGTCCCAAAACATATGCAACTTGCAATGATATAAAATAAAGTACAACAATGAATATCTGAGGTTGGAGCAGAGAATGTTTGGTACTTGAAAATTACTGAAACGATTAAGCATAGATGTAAATAGTTGCTTATTATCTGATGATTGACTAATCACCTAGCTGCCTCAACATCACAGCACTTTATTTCATTTCGAGACCAAGAAATTATTATTAATCAATTTAGCGTGTATAGCGACCAAATACAAAATTGCTTTAATGGATTCTGAAACCATAAAAACAACAACACATCATTCACACCACTGTTCCTGAAAGCCTGTCGACAAAACCGGAAGTGCACATTGGAACGCATCTCTCACTGCGCTACCGCTAGAGGAGTCCTCCGCCATGCACTGGGAGGCTCACAGTGCGCGCTGGCGACGTAGTGCTACAACTGGCATCATTGTGGCTCGGTGGCGCGACGGTATGGCTGAGTTCGCCAGGTCGGACGGGCCAAAATGTCTAACCAGCACATATTTTGCATAGGTTAAACCCTGATACCTATGTTAGAATGGTTTTCACCACGAGATTACGCATCGTTAACGATTTCCAGTCAACGGAATGATTTGGGATTTAAAAAAATACCCCAAACCCTTGGCTATGTTATCGATATAAAAAAAAAAATGGGGTTGTCATACAGATGGACTACACTCGGACTTTGCTCAGCGCGGAATTGATATGATTGCAAAGACTGTGATCCTTGCCGAGATCGTGAGCAGAAGGCTACTTGTATTTGAGGAAATGCATTGGTTCGGTGTGTACTGAGACTTAAAGTGACTACTGTTTGTATGTATGATTTCTAGTGATTGTTATTGGTACTTTTTGAATATATATTAAATAGTAGCACCTAGACTCTGTGGATCAGAGTAAGCGGGTGTTTGCAAATAATGCTCTGTTTTTTGTTTTTGTTTTTACAAAAGTTGCAGGTTAAAGTGAAAGAGTGGCCAACATGCTGTCTCAGGTAAAGTTATGTGTAGGCTATGTTAAAAGTTTGGCGGATCATAGTGACTGATCATGCTCACATCTCCTTGAGGCAAGCTACAACCTGATTTGGAAGGAACTGCTATGAAATCACAGTTATGGAAGAGCAAACAAGTGTCATAATTGCTCCAGCTGTCTGTGTAGTGTCAATACAAAGAAAATGCCAGAGTTGTGAAATGCCATTTTACATTCAAGCAGAGGTCTCAGCACTGATTACTGATTACACAAAAGGCTGATATTGAAGTTTTAGATTTATAAAGTATGGTCTGATCTTCATATGCTTCCTTCCTTCTTCCATATAGATTAAATTTTACTTTTTGCAAGGCATTTGTGTTGTCATTATTTGATATATTTTCGTTATATAACCTAAAATTAGTAATACTAGAAATTCCTGCATGACTTTGATATAAGATTTCCACAGCATATTGCTCTTCAAAGGGCAGTCCGCTACCATGATTCAACCATTTTACATATTTGAACAATTTAAGTTTGCAGAGAGATATTGCAGACTGTACCTTTTTCTAGACATATTTATGATATAACAGTTGTAACAGCTCTTTGGTTCAAATTGCCAATCCACATGTAATAAAATCTTGTGTCTAATTAATCAAACCTGTCATAGCAGGAAATGCCTATGTAATATCACTAATGATGGCTCTGTTCCATGCAGGTGTATGAGTAAGTGATGTCAGTGATCCAAGATGCACAATAGGAGCGTGGAACAGACACATCCAAATTGAATACAGCCTAAATTTATGTTATTAATAACCCATTTTGACAATGATGAACTAAACTTAATCTATGTTCAATTTAACTTTAAAAAAATAATGACAAGAAGAACTATATTTGGTACTATGTTGAATTAAAAATACAGCTGCATTAAAAAGTTATATTAATTCAAATTAATAATGTTTGTTTTGATAGTGAGGGATGGGTGAGCAGATGAAGAAACATAGTGCTCTCAAAAAGAAAGTGTATTTATAGGGCTATTGACTATTCCATCTAATGGTAAAATACTTAATAGGTGATTAAATACACTTCAGTTAATTCTTTAATTAGTTACCAAACTGCACAAGTGAAAAAAAAAGTTTGCTAATATTAGCATGAGACAATCTTAGCATTAAATCAATGACCAATATGTAGAATTTTTATGTGTACATTTTTTCATCTTTCAGATTTTTTCTAATGGCATGAGTTCATGGAAGTGGAATGTCAGGTCTTAGTAGCTCAAAGCAAATGAGTTGAAGTTCAACTGAGGCTCATAAAATGCATCTGGACCAGATATGCTCTAAAACAAACAAACACAGGTGATAAGATTTACATTGCAGCTATACGGATAGTGAAGGTATAATTTGTGCATTAGATTGGTGTCGGATAAGCCCAGTCTGTGAAGTGAAACTGAGCCTGTATAATATCAGAGGTAACAACATGTCACCACTTCTTTGGGGCCACCTTCTGGACAGAGTTCACACATTTTTGTCCCAGTGCTTATTCAGTAACAATTTTATTTACCGTATTATAGCATGAATACCTCACAGCGTGCCAGCAGACCAGAGCCTTGTTAACATTTGTGTCCCTTCAAAAACAAGATCATTAATAACATTGCATAAACGCATTTTGTGCCCATTCATATGGATCAATATTATGTCAAAATACACCCAAGACATTTGATCAGCTCCTATACCGCCCTCAGCCTGGTTTATTCCAGATTGTATCTCACAGAAGAAAACACTATCGGATAGGCCCACGTGATCTTCTGTCAAATAGCCTACTGTACAGCTACACGCACACGTGCACGGACCCACGCACAAACACACACTCCACAGAGTTGTTGTTAAGGGGGAAAGCCCTGTAATCAATGCCTCCACAGGATGGCAGTATGAGTCTGAGTGTGTGTATATATGTGTGTGTGTGTGCGCGCGTGTATATACATGTGTGAGTGTGAGTTCCCGTTTGTGCGTGAATCTGCGTGGGAGTTCCTTCTTTCGCCATTCCGGGGTGTTGCCAGCTGCACGGCACCGCCTGCAGAGGCGTCCTGGAGAGGTAGAGCCTGCGCGTCTCTTCTCTCTCCAAGGCGTCTCTTCGCCCTCTAACCTCCAGAGTCTACCCCCACCTCCCGTACACTCCACCATTACCAACGCTACACTAGCACCCCCACACCTCCGCCCCCTCTCCTCTTTAAAAAAAGAGAAAAAAGAAAAAAAAAAACAAATTCGGGATCCAAGCATGCCACAACAGCAGCTAGGTATCCGCCTATCCTCCCCCAAAGTCACCGCAGGCGCAGCAGCAGGCTTCCCCCGTCCGAGAGAGCACGGAGACTCCACCGAGTGATGCCACTGCTGCAGCAAGAAAAGCACCCAGCAACCGCGCACATTCTCGACGCCTGCCGGAGGACCCGACATCACAATCTCGGCCCTTGACAGAAGAGAGAGCCCCCCCCACCCCCCACGGCTCCGTTCCCGTCCCGACTCCAGGATGTCCGACTGCAACGCAAGTCCCGCCGACCGGGTGATCAAATGTAGGCATGCCAAAATCCTGCACGGCCAGTGAGAGCTACCTCTGTGCCAATAATTCTGCTGTAACTCATCGTTTTTTTTTTTTTTTCTGTTTGCATCCCTGTCGTTGCACCGGTGTCTCTTATTCGCACGTTTTTTTTCTTTTTGTTTGTTTTGTTTTTGAGTCCATCCCTGTGTATTATTATGGCACCTTATAATAAAAGAAGCCTATTTGACTGGCGAGTCACCATGCATGTGCCTCAACCTTTTAGGGAGAGGGAGGTGGTGATGGAGGGGAAGGGGGGTGGAGGGTGGGGGGTACCCAGCACGATACGCCATAATCAGGGTCTTCCCTCGTTATTCTATTAGAATTCACCCCCTCACCAAGGCATTACCCCATTTTCTAACGGGGGGATGTCTCTTCCTCTATGTATAGCCAAAGCTATTGTGCGACACCCCTGTGCTGCATGAGCTCCATTTACGCGCTCCACTCCTAGCGGTGGTTTCGTGTTACTGAATAATACCCTACAGAGACACAGCCGAGAGGAGTGATAGAGAGAGGGAAAAAGCAGGGAGGGAGAGAGGGAGATGAGCATCTTGTTCCAATGAAACATCCAGCAGTGTGACGATGACAGCGAAAGGCAGACATAAAGGTAAATAAATGTTACGCATAACCTGCGATCTTTGGTGTTGTGGTTCTGCTGTGGATGTGGATGGTGTCACGGGATGATGTTGCATGTAAGCAACGATGTAAGCAGAGGAGAGAGAGGGAGGGTAAGATGCTATGGGGGACTTAACACTCGGAGACTCTCAAGGATTTTTCAGCTTTCTGTCTTAGTGTCCATAGAGTGTGTCTATAGCTGCACGTCGTAGCTGTGCCTCGGTGTTGGATGTGCCGACCACTTCCATAGGGTGGCCTACATTAGCGATCTAGTTTTATTTTTAGCCAGAATCTGAGCCAGAGTCAGGTAATCGATTGCTTTGAACGGCAGGTAGGGCTGACAACTTTGTCAGGCCGAGTGCGCACCGTCATACCCCGTGAGTTTAGTTTTAGTTCACCAGGCCGATAGGTTGAAATCATCCAGATGTTTGCTGCTGTGACGCTTAAAAACCACCAGTGTGCATAGGTTGATGGATCTACGAGTCGTTTCAAGTCGACGTTTTCTCAGTAAGGCCTTAATGTCAGCGGGTGACTGCGCTTCTCCCGTGCGTATCGCTCCTCCACGTCTCCGTAAAGGTCTCCCTGGCTTCCCCTTCTCGTTTCCCCGAGTGTCAAATGAGAGACAAAATGGAGTTTGGGGATGCTGGGCTGCGTATCCGAGCCCATTGCCCGACCATGATGATGCATACCGCCCTAATGGTGTTATTGCATCATTGGATTATGGAATATTTAATGTGTTTATGAGAGTGTCTGTTTCTGCTTTACGCGTGGGCGGCTATAGGGGGAGGCAAAGGAGGGGCTCCGCTCGGGTTACGATCCGCGGAGTTTGCACAGATTGTCGTGCTTATCGGGTCACAACGAGGCTTGGCATGGCAGCGGCGCGGCTTCCACGCACACAGCCTCTCACATGCGACGACAACGACGGCTGGCTGGCTGTCTCTCCCACTGGCCCCGCTTAATAAACTCACAAGGTCTTTCTGCCGGAAGAAGCGGAGCTGACAGTTGGATGTGTCGCTCGGGCATGCCCCGGTATTCCGTGCGTGCGTCGTCGTGCATGGAAGGGGGTGGGGTGGGGGGGGGCTTTTGCAGTTTTTGCACGTACGACTTGAGTACTGCATGTGCATATGCCCACAGTATGGCTGTACGTGTGTGACTACATGAGATGCAGTTGTGCAGGGGCACTGCTAGTAAATCTGGGTCCCCCTGAAAAAACTGACTGCAACCAAAGGAACACTGACCCGCACTCTCCTCCATCTATCGGTTATCTGCCTACATCCACAAAGTATTAGCTCCTCTTCACATGTATATGTGTGTTTTTGTATCTTCATTTCTGTTTGCATGTGTGTTGTAATGCAGCTGGGCCATCAGAGCCCAGTTGCTGCCTTGACAGTGGAACAAACTAAGTGGCCTATATCCTCATGCATCATCCATCACACATACACACACAGACACACACACATAAATGCACCTTCTCTCACAAACATGCAGCCATACAGCACAGCAATTCATCAGTCAGGTGAGAATGATTTAATGTGTATGGGGCTGGAGAGAGATGGGGGCATCAGTCAAAGCGGATGGACTGTGGCCAGTAGTTCCCCGCGTTATGGATTTTAGTGACGCTCAGCGGAGAGAAGTGCACAGAGATGGAGCTAAAGGACGGTGCACAGCGAGACGAACGGACAGAGAGGCAGAGAGTGTGGGGGCGAGGTGAGGGAGAGAGGGAAGGAGAGAATGTGACAAGGCCATGGAGGAGGTGAAGTAGCTGGAGCAACAGAGAGAGAGAGAGAGAGAGGCACAGAGGGAGAAAGAGAGAGAGAGTGAAGAAAAAAGACAAAGGACGTAGTGTTTCACACTGTTGAGTGGCAGGACAGCATCCTGTGACTTAAGCAATGGACCTCTCACACCTTTTTTGATTCACTTATCGTGTGTGTGTGTGTGTGTGTGTGTGTGTGTGTGTGTGTGTGTGTGTGTGTGTGTGTGTGTGTGTGTGTGTGTGTGTGTGTGTGTGGTGTGTGAAACAAGCAGGTTTTAAAGCCAAAATGTGAGAATATGACTCTTACCTAAAAGTTAAGTTTCTTTAAAGTAGTCTCTGCCAAATACTGCATTCTGAGTTGCACATAGTAAAACAGACTAGAATAGAATAGAACAGAACATTTTGCAGGGACACGAGTGTAAGTTCTGTTATTTCTAACTCATGCAAGACCCATAACTGTATCTACACTAGGGCCACATGGAACCTAATGTATCAACAGTAACACAGAGAAGAGACATAATGTCATCAGTTTCATTGTGCCAATATTCACTGCTGACAAAGGCTAAACCTGTACTCATGAGTTAACAGCAAGGAAACTTGGACTTCATGTTATCTGCTAATAGACCACATCAGTGCTACCAACAAATAAAAAAACATTTGTACAATGCATACATGGAGGTTGGTACAGTAGGTCTACAGGGCTTAATCCTGAAAGAGGACTCACAAAACATGGTACAGTACAGATAGACACACAGCCAGGGCTGAAAAGGAAAACAACCCAATGACAGTTTTACAGATCTAAAAGGATAGAATGTGTAACACTGCCTGTGGTTACACCTTTAGCAATTCAAGGGTCATATGATTCAGGTTGTCCTGTTCATTTGAATAAGACCAGCTTGCAACATGTGATACTGGACTAAACTGGACTAATGCTCGAGTCCCAAATATGAAAATACAAATATGGTCATGATGCATCACCTCCAGCTTTCAGCCTCTGTTTTTCATTTTAATATATCACAGCAGGATGAGCACAGGTGTGATTAGTAACATTAATGATGGCTGCTTTCCATCTATCAGCTAGTTTCAGGGTCCTCGTATTCTGCATGCTGACTCACTAACATGGAAAGTCAGTTGTCTATTTCCCTCTGTGACATATGTCAAAATGTCTGCTGTGGGTCTGTTGGCATTGTTATATATAGAACTGGTATGACTAGCCACCTAACCAAACATTTAATGGTTACAACTACATTAATTTAAGGACTGGCTTGTTTTTCTCAATTTCATATTATTTTAATGGAATACATCAGACAAACAAGCATTTTTGACATTACAGATTAAATGACTAACCTATTAATCAATGAAAAAGCAGTAGAAGTAGAGATAACGAAAATAACAGTCTTACTTGACACACTGTTCATTTGATGCAACAGCCAAACAGAAGATGAAACCAGTTGGGGCTGTACAGTAGGTACAAGTTGTTTCCTGCTCAGACAGCTTTCAAGAAATTGAACACAGCTGGCAAAATATTAAAAAAGTACTTTTTAATATATTGCTATCCAATAGCCTTTTCTCACGGTGGATATTTTGGCTTGTCAAACACAGGTGTGACTAATAACATTAATCATGTCTGTGCTCCATTTAGGTGCTCCAATGTCAAGGCTCTGGTAATGTGCATGCTAGCTCATTGTCATGGCCTACTGGTTCACTAAAATGGAATAGGAATTTGTCATTATTGCAGTGGTTACACCAATGGCACTGACAAGTCAAGAGCTGTGTGAGTGTGAGAAAGGCCTGTACAACCTCTAAAACAACCTTAGAGGTGAATCAACACCCTTCTGACACCATGTAAATAAAAAGGAAGATTATATGCTTCATAAAGACATCATTCATTGTGACTGATTACACACGTTTATCTAATAAAACTGGGAACTCAGTGGATGATGAGTGTATTGGCATTTATATCATCCACTTAGTCTTAAGTTTATTGCAACATATATAAAAAGACAGGTTTAATTGCAAGGAGTTACCATTATCTAAGGTATAGAAATAGACCTCTTAGCAATATGCAGTTGGTGTTGGTTTATGTACAAGGTCTTCCATTTGTTTGTTATGTTGTGTCCATTGCTTCTTTTTCCATTAAAGCCAAGTCAGATCTGGAATTTTGCCATTGTTTGCCACAGAAGTGGATTATTTTTGCTGATTTTGTTTGTCTTCATCCCAGAAACAACCCTGGAGAGGTCAGAACTAATAAACCATCCAATTGCTTCACTTGTCACTTGTAGGACATTACCTGTCATTTACTTAGCATACTGTATGTATGCTAGCATAATGCAGGACAGGCTTATATTTGGTAGGGTGCCAGTGATAATACTGTTAAGACATGGCACAAATGGTTTGATATATTCAAATGTATCCCCATATACTATTACATCCTCAAATAGCATGTTAGCATTGTTAAAGATTCTTGTTGAAACCAAAGGCCTAGCTCCGTTGCTTCACTGTGGGAAAGTAGTCCCTATTATAAAATAATGTTTCAAAGTGCAGAGGTGATATGTATATTTTGTAAGTTCTGGCCTTTTATATATATCAGTGAAGTGTGAAGAGTGATCACCAAAGCTGACTGCAGCCATATCCAATATGCACACATGCATGTATGCATTCATGCATGTACAAACACACACAAACACTCACACACACTCATCACCTCTGGCAAGGCTCGAGGCACACTGGGCATATTTCCTTTTAGTGTAACATGCTGTCCCATTCCCTCATGGTTCCCTTAGAGCCCTGTGTGAGCTGCATGAGTGTTTGTGTGTGTGCATGTGTGTTGGATTTGGGTGTTATCCTTGTGAGCCAGGGGTCCCACCTCTACAGGTCTGTGTGTGCCCTGTGGGGAGGGTGGCAGGGTAAGGGCTATTTATAGGGAAGGTACTCCAGAGAGAGAGAGAGAGAGAGAGAGAGAGAGAGAGAGGGAGAGAGAGAGAGAGAAAGGGATTGTAGTGAGGACAGGCTGTTAGGGGATGGGCCGTTGTTTCTGTTCGTGTGTGTGTGTGTGTGTGTGTGTGTGTGTGTGTGTGTGTGTGTGTGTGTGTGTGTGTGTGTGTGTGTGTGTGTGTGTGTGTTTGTCTGTGTACACAGATGGTCCTTCATGTGTGTAGTGTGCATTAATTGAACAACTTCAAACGCCTCTTTAGTTGTCCCCCCTCCACCACCTTCAAAGACCCACGGATCTATGTTAGCTGATCTGGGTCAAATGATAGATAAATAAACACACACACACACACACAATACACATGTTAACAGTCTCTCATATACCCCAGTTTTTGCTCCCTGTCTTTGCTGCTCTCATTCTTTCATCCCTCAGTTTCTCTCTCCTTCATTTATTCCTGCTGAGACAGGCAGCGGGATGAACTGATCTCGGGAGATGTGTGTGTAATCACTTTAGATGGGGTCCTGTAGAGGGCAACACATCTAACATACAAACACACACACACATACAGGCATGCCATCAGTTCTGGTCGATGTCACAGGATGAGCACCAGCCTGATAGAGTCTGGGTAGGCACAGTATTGCACTGTATTGGATTGGTTCACAGCCTGCATAGCACATATAGGCTGTCGATTATACTTCTCTAATTACTGTAAGTGTACCATTTTCGCCATGTCAGTCATTGCAGTTTAACTTCCGGCCCATCATCACTCAGGCCTGACGATGATTTCCTTTTTTCTTCAATGATCTGACAACCAGTTGATGAAAAACTCAAGTTCCTGTTGTTTTATACCTATTTAGCCATATTTTGCAACATTCGGAGGATAGACACAAATGAGGACAGATGGATCATGGGTGACTTCTACCGTCATTTCTGCAATCTGTCTGTTCTCGCTCGCTGTCACTTCCTCCATCCTGCGGCAGCCCCTCTTTGATTGTGAATGGTGTCCCTGTGTTATTAAAACTGATGAAATATTCCCATAATTAACGTTAGCCATTAGGGAGGATGCACACAATAACAAGATGATTCTGATCAGATTCTGCTCCAGTTAGGCTATTAGGCCAGCCCAAACAAATTAAGGAGATTTGGTTGAAAGCTATGTCATAGATTTTCTCTCAGGCTCCCCCTTGCTGCTCTGTGATGTGGAGATTTTTGGCTGAGCTGGCAGCTTTGGCGCTTAATAAATTCCACACCGGGGAGTTCAGCCATGGAGAGTGGGCCAGAAGACAAAAACAGTACAAAGTACATTAGGAGGAAGCTAAAAATGCTCTTACCTCTTTGCTCATCTTACACCACTTGGTCCCTCTCACCTCACACACATGCCATGCATCTTGTGATTGGTTGACTCAGTGAAAAGGGCAGTTCTGGATAAATAACATTTTTTTCACTCCACTTGCCTCCACTTAAGAAAGTGGAGTTCACTGTGTTCATCATCATCATCGCTTTACTCAGGAAGAGTGGCATTTATGGTCTGAGCTCACTGTATGTCAGGCTAAAACTTTCCGCTGCTGATAAATGACATAGAACTCACTCTGACACTATTTTATTTAATCACTTTTGATCCAGTATTTGATTTTCACACTGCTCAGAATGGGTAAATCCACAAAAAACATTCATAGTTGACTATAGTTTGCCCATAGGTCGCCTTTTACCTATTAGATATAAGCCAGGCCTTGCTGATTTATAGAGTAAGTTAACCTTTGTGCTTTGTTTCCAGATGCTGCAATATGTAGCCTATTGTTGAGATTATTTGACTGATAATTCCCATCATTACCTTTATAAAAATATTATTGATAGCACTTCTCTACTTTCTGTATATGAACAATAAGACATAGAAACCTGTAATTAATCCCATCTTCAAATGGTGGTGGTTGGGTTTTCAGTAGACTGTTGTCTGTTACTTACAAAGTAACTCTCGCCCTCAGCTGATGGAATGTTTTCATGGAGCATAGTGTTAGCCTAGCTACCATTACATTTGCCTTCTGGTCTTCCTGGCAGGTGGGTCTGTATCTGAATAATTTAGGTTTTGAACTACTTGTTATCTTTACACAAAATATTAAGCTAGAACAACCCCTATTTTATGCCAACATGATTATTTATATGTAGCAATAGAGGCTAAAGGTACTGGAATTCATCCATGAAGGAAGACGACACTCATTTTATGTCAAAATAACTATAGCTAGCTCAAGTGTGTAGATAACAGTCTTACAGTTGGATGACCCAGAAAGGTTTGCCATTGTTACAGCCAGCAGTATGTTGTAAAACTGTGTGTTAGTGCTAGTTTGAGTCCATAATTGAAGCTAGCAGAATCCCGCTCATATTTATGTTGACTGGAAATGTTAGAGGCTGTTTCAGTGGCCTCTCTGTAAAAGGAGGTGAATACTTTAATGATATACCTCAGACTGTTTCTTCTGAAGTCTTGGTTTGAATAATAGTTTGCTAACACTGGGCTAAGTTACATTAGCTTTTGTGTAGTAAAGGTTCTCTCTGGTAGAGAAAAACTAGACAAGAATATCAGGAATAGCTTGAGAGAGTCTCATTGGAGAAGCATGAAGGTTGAGTGCTAGAGGGGGAAATTCCTCCTGCTGGGGCTTAAACTTGCGATGGAAGATATTTTGCTGGTGAAAAGACAGCAGACTTTATAGGTGGTGCTTTTGCTTTTGCCCTTTGTACTTATCAAGACTGTCTGGTTGAAGTTAATCATGGAAGGATTTATTTCATTATGATGCCTCCTATATGGAAATCCCACGTGAATTTGACAGCATTACTATAAACTTTACAAAAATAAATAAATTACACGACTCTAATAACCAGGACAAGGCATTAAAAACATTTCAAATATGAGTTCTAATAGCAATAATAATAATATCAATGACTACCTTTTCTGGATACAGTAAATGATCAAAACTGATCCAAAATTTTCAGTATGGTGGATGAGGTGGCTTTCTCACCAAAGAAAACAGTAAAGCCTGCTGCTTGTCTCCTTGCTGCATACCTTGTGTCATTTCTCGTGCACAGAGAAAACTACCGAGACTTTGTAACAGATCTCTGGTCTCACACAGTGACTGTAAGTAGGCTGGTTCCACCATACCACTTGAAACTATTCAATGCACCCACTGACGTTTCAGTGCATTGAGTAGAGTGTCCAGAGTTGTTCCTGTGGTCATAATGATCCTTTGTCAGGAACTCTGACATAATTTTCTCATACAACTCTGAAGACCATTATAAGACAATAAAGTAATAATCTTTTGTGTTTCTGTGTCAAGCAGGTCACACCAAGTTCAGATAAGTCACTGAACTTTAACTAGACGTGAGAATGAAACCTCTACTGATATCAGTGAACTGCTGTTACTATTCATATTTTGATTTCACTGAACTGAGTGTGAATTTAATTCAACCCCAAGCCCCACAGGACTTGAAAACTTTTTGTTTTGCTTCCTGCTTGTTAGGAGCGCTAGTTTTGTTTGCCTAAAAATACCACATTTTTCTTTCATACTTTCTAGACTTCCCCCAAAAATTGCTTGATCATAAAGGGTTTAGGAAGAAAACACCAGGATACAAAAGCTCAATTTACATTGAAGGAAAATAAAAAAGACCCCATCATTTTATATGAGAGCAGTGCAGTGTGTATGTCTTTTTAGCCACACTAGCAAGTATAAGGGAATATCAGTCTGTCAGTGGCTCCAGATCCAGACTGAAATATCTCAACGACCATTGGATGGATTGGCAATAACTTTTGTACAGACATTCTTGGTTCCTTAATGATTAATCTTTTTGAATTTGGCAATCCCTCTTTTTCTGTAAAGCCACCATTACATCTTTGGTTTTGAGAGAAAATGTCTTGACAACTATTGGTTGGATTGCCAGAGGATTAACCCTAATGTCTTTGGTGATCTGCTGATTTTTCACACAGCTCTATCAACAGGCCCAAGTTTTCATTTGGACTAATGACATTCCAGTCAGCCTCAGCTGTACTCTGTGTTTAGTGCTACTAAGCAAATCATAGCATGCTAACACGCTAAACTAAGATGATGACCATGGTAAACATTATACCTGCTAAACATCAGCATTAGTATTGTGTCACTGTGAGCATGCTAATGTCAGCATTTAGCTCAAAGCACAGCTGTGCATAAATCCAGCCTCACAGAGCTGCTAGCACGCCTGTAGAACTGAAGTCCTGCTTTGAAATGAGTCGTTTTTTTTGCTTTGTCCATTTTCTTTTCGGATTTTCTGTTACAACCTAATGATATTCAGCCCAGACCCTTATAAGATACATACATGAACCAGGCCTATCAGATGAGCCCCCAACTAGCTAACATGTGAAGTAATCAGTCGTACTGCAGGCTGTAAGTGTGTATGAAATGTAAATGCATTTCTTCTGCATTAATGTTGAGCTCCAGGCCTACAAATTCTGATGCAGTATGCAGAGAGTCTGTCATTATTAGGGGAGAAAATTCTTATTTTTGCCAACAAAATTGATCTGAGGAAGACAAAGGCGTACCAACATGTTTCACAAATTCATGTCAGAATGACATTATCAAGTTTAGACATGGTTTTTACATAATTTTCAGGTCTAAACCCCAGACAGCTTTCAGTCATCATCCATTCCATTCTAAAGTTTGTCTGAAATCCAGCAGTATTCCCCTTGAACTGCACACTCATCAGATGGTCAGTCGTCAGCTTCTTAGTTTGACTGTGTTGGTGCTGAACCTCTCCTCCCTCTATTCCCTAACTTGCCAAGTATAGTTTTCCCAAGTATAGTTCCTTTCCCCAAGCTCTGTGTCTCTGCTGCTCTCCACTCTCTCATACCTGCCCTACTTTCACACTGCTCTCACAATTTACGAGTTTCACACTCTTCCCTCTCGCTTCTCCCCTTCTCTCTCTCTCTCTCTCTCTTTCTCTTTCTGTTTTACACACACACACACACACACACACACACACACACACACACAGACACACACCAGCAGCCTCAGTGTTACCAGAAATGTACATACTGTACATACATTGAATTCCTGTATACATGTGCAAGCTTTAAAAGAGTACTGTAGCTATTTCCAATATGCATGCCAGTTTTTATAATATGCATTGTTTCAGTTTGTAGCACAGCACAGTACTGCATAGTGCAAAACAGTAGTACAGGACAGGACAATAGAGTACAATGAAGGAGGAGGTTTAGCCACATACTGACCAGGCCCTGTTGTTTCCTTTTATAAATAAATATGAAGTCACACAAATACCAACATGCATGAGTAATTCTTTTTCTAGCTTATGTTCTCCGACAGCCCGGGGTGCGCAAACCTTTTAAAATATTAATCAGTCCTAACCTGAAAAGCAAAACTGGTTTTAACATGTAGAACCGCTGTTCTCAGTAGATGGAAAACAGACCCTTGTGCTTGGCAGCTCGAGGTGTCCTGGGATGTCTCAGGGTGTTCTTGTGTGTGTTGGGTTCAGTCTTCAGGTGCGCAAAAGTGTCTTGGTGGTGTGGTAGGTGCCATTAGATACTATGGGGCATCCAAATATGTGTATTTGTGAGTCCTAGAAAGCTTAGGGTACCCTGAGATATTTTTTGTTTGCGGTATTTTGGTTTGATTTGCAACAAAAAGGTTGATCCCCCCCCTTATTCCATGTTACATTCAAATGGCTAGATGTTCCTTTAGTCTGAAAATAGCTCAAAACCAGAGCAATCATACAGTAAACGTATGATTTGTCAGAAGCCATTTTCATCAACAGACACATTTGCAAATCCTCATAATTACACATAAAATTCCTGATTTAGAGTAGGTTGATTGTTAACGATTTGTCCAGCATTTAATGAGCCCACCTCCCCCCCCTCCCCTCGACAGCTCATCTGACATTACTGGCTAAATGTTGCTGATGTTTCAGTGGCGATTATATAAAACCGTGCAGTCTGGTTCCATGTGGTTGTTGAGCTACTTTTACTCTAAAAAAATAAAAAAAATAAAATGTGAGTATCACATTAAAATGTAATGATGGGCATCAGTGTGAAAGCTCGCTGAAGAGACTGTGGCCTGTTACAGCGACAGGAAGAGAGAGATGCAGCTAGAGAGAAAGAGAAGTGGAAAAAAATGAGAAAAAAACAGAGAAGGGGCAAGAGGAGAGAGTGCAAAACAGAGACAAAGTGACAGAGTGAAAGTGTGTGTAGAGAGAGGGAGAGAGAGAGAGAGAGCCAGGCCTAGTTTTTAGTGTGTGATCTAGGCCATTATCTGTGTTAGCACTGGTGGGGCTCCAACAGGCTCTGTGGATCCTGCATAACAATACCTTTTATGAGCTTGAATGTGTGTGTGTGTAACACTGTAGGCTCACACACATGCGTTCATGCATGTTAACGCCATTGTGCCATACATGATGTACGCATGCGCCCCTGTGCCTCTGCCTTTTGTTTCTTGCCACTGAGTTTGCGCCTGTTTGTTAAGAACACTCATGTACGTGTCTGCGTTTTGTCGAGTGTGTCTTCATATGTGTGTATGTGACTCCTCACGTGCAGCTGTGCGCTCTTGCTGTATCACCCCCGTCGTCAGTCAACCCCCCTCTCCAGCAGCGCCCTGGGGGCCTTCATTATGTAAGAAAGACATTACTGCAGAACAGAGGCAGAGAGAGGCAGAGAGACATTACTGCAGAACAGAGGCAGGCAGCCCTGATAACTCTGGCAGCCCCTGCTTCAATACAACACGTCTAGGTCTCCGTAACACACATACACAAATATATACACACTGTTAAAGCAGAGGTGTGATCAGGATAATGGTGAAGATTGAGGGCTTCAGATGTTTGTGGGCAAGCTCGAAGAATACAGGAAATGCCAATAAATCATGTTCTGCATTATAATAAATGTTCTTCTCTGTTTTCCTGCATCAACTTCTCCCACTCCCTCCATAATCCACCTCACCTCCATCTATACATCCACTAATTCAAACTCTCCTCCCCTGTCTTGATCTCAAATATCTGCTATAATTTATCTCCCTTTCTGCCTCCTTCATTGATTCTTCCTCTGCCTCCATTAATCTCCACACCCTCTTCTCACTTCCATCTTCTCCCTGTCCTCTCCATCATCCCCAACGTCCCTCTTCAGCGGTCCCCTTCCCCCTGGCCCACCGGCTGACCATGAAGGAGGTGTTTGACGCTGAGGGCCGGCCGCGGGTGGACCTGCTCAAAGCTCATCTCACCAAGGAGGGCCGGCTGGAGGAGGCCGTGGCCCTGCGCATCATCGATGAGGGTGCCGCCATCCTGCGCCAGGAAGCGCACTATGTTGGATATTGAGGCGCCAGTCACGGGTATGGTATAGTGTTGAAACACAAGAGAGCACTGAGTGTAAATACGCCTGTAATTTAATAAAGAATTACAGGACAGTTAGCAGAGAATAGTAGGAAAACTAAATCCAATATCAGTTAATGGAATAGTTTGACATTTTGGGAAATATGCATATTTGCTCTCTTGCTAAGAGTTAGATGAAAAGACTGATACCACTCATACATGACACTACAGCCAGCAGCCAAACAGCTTAGCTTAGCATGAAACTGGAAACAGGAGGAATTAGCAAGATCAGTAATTAATGTCATTTGTTCAATCTGCACAAAAACTGTGTGTAAAGTGTAAAAACTGCCATTGTATTGGAGGGCTATGTGCCAGACAATTTATTGTTTGGGAGTGGTAATTTCCTGGAGTCTCTACTTCTGGCCGAGAAACAGTCCAGCACACAGAACCAAGCTAGCTGTTTCCCCCTGTCTCTGCTCTTTATGCTAAGCTAATCTGCAGCTATTAAACAGACTAATGTGAGAGTGGTACGGATCAAAAAAGTGAGTAAGAGTATTTCCCAAAATGTCAAAGTGCTCCTTTAAAAACAGTTTGCAGAGCACAAAAAAGCTCTGTGTGTGTGTTAATATGCATGCATGACAATGGATCTCACATTTTCACAGTGAGGGCACAGATAGCAACAGTCAAATACAGAGACAGAGAAATGGAGCTGCGGAGCAAAAGGCAGAAAGATCAGTAATTATGCATTAATCAGTTTCCATTTGTTGATTCATTAATCTGCCATACGTATCTGCCACACTTTTAATATGAACTGTTATTCAGTCACACTTCACTGAGAGAACCAATTGGCAGTCATGTACCTCACAATAGCGAGCGCGGGCTTTGGTAATATCTGCATGTATTCCCTTGCCAGGGAAATGGTATGAACCGAGGAGTATGTGGAGGGGAGGAGGAGGAGATTGAGATCGATGGAGAACAAAATGGAAAAACAAGTTTCTGAGACGATGACAGAGAAGACAGACAAGCAGGCAGGCAGACTCAGACACTCTCAACCTATTGACACCGCTCAGTTAGTGTACCTGTGTGTCTGCACACATGCATGTGTGTGCGTTTATGCAAATGCGAGTGGTGAGATAATTCTGTGTGGGTTGTTGTGCCCACGCAGTGTGGGAACATCGCTCAGCTTTCACAGGTACAGATCCCCAGGGACGAGGACAGATAGACAGGCAGATAGAGAGACAGCCGATCATAAGCAGCTTAGTGCAGAGGTTCTCAAACCTGCTCTTTCCCAAGGAGCAGCATATTGATCATTGTTTCCAAGTTTTTCCACTTTTACAGATTCTGACACAGAAACACCCACTTGAGATTTTTTGTTGTCTGAGTTATCTGTGATTGGAAATAACCTTTAGATTTCAGAGATAAAACTACAGAAAATAATGCAGCTTCTTGTAGAGATGGCTTTCAGCAAATGTTAAGTTTCAGAAAACAGTTTAGCACTTTGATGCAGTATCCCTGGAAATGCTCTAAGATAGACCAGCCAGTGAACAGACAGGCAGGTGGATGGCTAAAATCTGAACTGACAGGCTTTTAAGGTGTCACATGAAGGCTTCTGGGAGAATACTGAGACAGGTCTGAGGACTGAGGAGGCAGACAGGTACAGCTCAATTTCACTCATGCCATTTTGCATTCCCAATTCCCAGTTCAAATTAAAGTGAATGGTTAGGAGTAGACACAAAAACAGACATTAACATGGCAAGCAGATGGAGAGACAGACAGACGTAGCCGGCCAGACAGATGCAAAATGGCCATCGTAAAATGGCTGCAGAGGGGGAACTATGACATCAACTAAAAGTGAAAGGAGAGACCAGACAGATGGTGAGGGAGGCGGACGGGAAGATGTATGCTGGCAGATCATACAGACAGACACAGTCCTGAAGTCTTTCAAAATATGAAGTGTTCAGCATGTGAAAAGGCCTGATCTGAATTAGGTCCAATACTCCTGGATGTAACTTGGAACAAATCTGTGGAAAAATTGTGGGAACACAGCCGAGAAAATCAGAAAAGTCTGTATAGAATCAGACTTCATGAGGCCCCTGTCTGATTGCTGTGGACGTAGTCATAAAAGAAACTAATGTTTTTTATCATGAACAAATGTCACCTAATGTAGAGCAGATATCAGTGCTTTTACATTAAAACTACATGTGTTGTAGCACAACAGTAAATGCTATTAAAGTATGATGGCTGCTAATGCACGATTAAGTGACCCCAAGCTGACACTCAGACTGTCTATTTTGTCCAACTAACGGTGCAAAACCCAAAGATATTCAGTTTACTATGAGAAAAGAAAAAAAGAAAATCTGTGCCTTTTAGAAACTGAAACCTGCAAATGTTTTTATTTATTTTTGTTTTTTGCTTGAAAAGTGACTAATTGGCTACTGATTAATTTTCTGTCAATGAACAAATCAATTAATTAACTAATCATCTAAGTACTAAATACTATATAAGCATAGCATTTTAGATGATTGGTGCGAGAAGCCTTTTCCCAATCCATGAGGTATTTCTTTACCAACAGGTAATGTTTAGGCCTTAAAATGACTTAACTAGATTATTTTAGGAGTATATTTTTTATCATTTATTTTCTGTTTTTTCATCAGGTAGATGAGTGAATTTTCTAGATCAGCACATGGGACAGATATACCTCTGCAGATGCAAATCAGGCCATATGGAGCCACCAAAGCAAAGACAGTCCCACATTTGTTAACTAAGTTGCGGAAACTTTACATGTGGCAGCTGAGAGCTCTGGTGTTTATGACTGTAACCTTGCTATGTGCTGTTTCCACAGTGTGTGGAGATATTCACGGCCAGTTCTTCGACCTGATGAAGTTGTTTGAAGTAGGAGGTTCTCCTGCCAACACACGCTACCTCTTTCTAGGGGACTATGTGGACAGGGGTTACTTCAGTATCGAGGTGAGATTGGACACAGCACTTTACATACTTCACTGTAACATATACCTTAACATATCTCCATTTTATAGGGTGTGTATTCACACAAAAATATTGCAAGCTCCCTTTATTATGTATACAGTGAGCTTACAACTAAATCAGTGTACATTATAGTGTATATTGCTCTGAAGTCTATTGCACTTTCCAGGGGTGAGATTTATATCACTACTGAGGTATACTGTTACAGCATTGTGCTGTATTTAATGTATTATAAATGTACAAAAGGTACTTTAGTTTAGCACTGACACACCACAATGTGTGTCTGACAATGTACATATACCAAGGTGATGTAATTTAATATTCATGGACAGGGAGCCTCATTATTAAGATCAGCTTTCACGCACTGTTCAGATTGAGTAGCCTGTGCTTTCCTATAGGACATAACAGACAGAGAATGATTCAAGGTCCGTAATCACTAACAAGAGTATAATATGCTACCTACTGAAATATGTATGGAAGCTGAGTGGAGGTAGTATATTATCCAGAGGACTCTTTGGACATTTGATTCTTTGGGCATGAGTGCAATTAAGTATTTTTGCGATCACTTTGTGTGGCAGAAATGCACCACAGATCAACTGTGAGCTAAATCCACAATATACAAGCACATGGTGAATGTCTTAGCTTGTTGAGCCACTATGGCATAAAGGATGTGGCACTGACATGGAGTGAGTTTGGAGCAGAGGGAGCAATATTTAGGCCACCTTCCTAACACACTTCAAGGGCACATAGACAGGGGAGTTAATGTAGAGCAGGGATGGTACAGTGTAAAGGTGAGAGAACAGACTCTGAGCTATTTGTAGGGTTAACAAAGTGAAAACAACGAAAACACGCTGGGTGGTTTTTAAATTTGAAAAGATGTCAGACACAGTCACAGCTGTTCTCAATTTATTTTTTCCTGTTAACTTAATCAGCACGGTCTGATTTGAGACGATTCTTGTCAAAATCCTGTTTATGTCTATCTTTAGACTGGAGTACGGATCAATTTGCTTTCAGCTCAATTAATTTGGGCAGTGGATGGTTCATTCAGAGAAGGAATTCCTAGTAACGGCTCCATCGTGATTCTCTGTGTCACGCTTTGAATTTCCAGTTTGAATTTAATGAGGGGAAGTTAAAGTGAAATGACACCAACTCTGCCTCATATGATTACATACTAGCAATGATGTCCTGAAGAAAAAGATGTTTTTACTTTAGTTTGTTTTTTAAAGAAGTGGCAGATATTTTGGGAAAGTTTGATGTCTTTCTGGTTATATGATGCTATAGCCAGAGGAGAGCTAGTTTAGCTTAGCATAAAGACAGGGGAAATCAGCTACTTTCTGAACTGATCAAAAACTAAAGTGTAAAAATGACAGTTGTGGTTTTCTGTTAGCTCAGCTAAACATAAAGACAAAGTACATAGAAACAGCTAGCCTTGCTCTGTTCAAAGGTGCTGCCATGACAAAAAATGTCAAACTAGTCCTTTATGCTTAGCAATATAAGACAATGATTTTTTTTTTTTTTTTTAATTTTCTCTTCCCTGGTGAACGTTCAGTGTGTGCTGTACCTATGGTCACTGAAAATCCTCTACCCAAAGACACTCTTTCTTCTACGGGGAAACCATGAATGTAGACATCTGACCGAATATTTCACCTTCAAACAAGAATGTGAGTAACTCTTGTGTTTTCCCCTAAAATTATACAGTACATCCCTACACTGTCTCTACCTTTGTGTCACTGCATTTCTAACCAGTTATATTTCTGTTGTTCTTCCCTTTATAACCACATCCCATCCTAAATGTTGAAAAGTGAAATAAAAAGGCCATTACAATTCCCCAAAGCTCAAGCTGACACCAAATTTTCTAACCGTTGGTCCAAAACCCAAAGATCATTCACACTGGAAAAACTTTTTGCTAAGCCCCTCCATTCTCGCATGGCACATGTGCAGTGCACAGTGTGACTTACTATCAAAAATTTAATCCAAAGTCATTTTTGAAACAATGGGACTTTGATAATCAGAATGAGGTAGACAAATGCAGACTTTTCACAACCATCAGTTGTGCTGAAATAACAACTGTCACTAGCTATAACAGCAGTATGTTAGCTAGATACCATGCCATGAGTTGGTTGAAAATTCCAGATGACTTTTCACATTTCCAGCTGACTCATTTAAAACAAGAACTCTGGAAATGGTGTTTTACCCATTGCTACATACATGATGTGGCTCTTGCTAAAAGACTGAAGCTAAAGCTGTGTTCCCAACACAAAATGGTCTTTGACAATCCATGCTTAGTAGATGAAAAGCATTGTTTTTCTTTTGCGGTGTAGAGCCAGTTAGTCCTGGTATTATGTAAGTATGATATGAAAATATAAGACAGTTATTTCTAAAACACTGCTTAGCAGCTTACCTTACATAATTGAACAAGCAAAACAAAAGTTATGCTTTATTGTCTATATGTTACGGTATCAGCCTCTCTTTTTAATTACAAGAAAAGGCTGAGGTGAAGACTAACTGATGAGTTTGAAAAGCATAACACAACTTCAGATTATGTTTAGCTGCTGTTACTGGAGTGTAGACCTCCCCAAATCCAATAGAGCAGGACAGCCCCACAAAATGTAGTTAGCTAATGAAATGCTCCTTGGACTTGGAGGTAGCGCTGGGTCAGGCTGGGTTAGGTTAGCTAATACAGGTAGTGGATAGTTAGCAAGACATACTATTTGGCTTACATTAGAGCAGAGAAGCACACAGTTTAATCCATTACTTACTTCCTCCAACTCTTTGATAGTAAGTATTACCCTTGCTGCAGCCTGATGCACACTGCTTCGACATGTGGAGAAATTCAACCCTTGATGGGCCTGTCGTGCTTAGTAACGCTCTGATTGGATAAGCTGCTGCTCGTGACAGGGTAGCAAACAGTCAAGTGCTACAGATTAATCCTCTGACAATTAACTATGTCGATCGCTTGACTGATCGTTTGCTTTATTAGAGATTCTGTTTTCTGTAGAATCTCTGCTTCTTCTCTTCCTCCCACTCAAGGTTCCTCACCATCCTTTTCTGTTACTGGCAGGTTGTATCCTCCCTCCTTTCCTACCCTCCCATCCTATTTCTCTTCCTCTTCCTCTCCATCTAGCTTCCATCTCCCTCTCCCAGTCCCTCTCGTCTCTCTGACTGTCTCCTCTGCCATTGGTTTAGCTGTCACCAATAAAGTGCGTTAACAGCAAATTAATTTGGCCCTTAATGATTGGCTCAGGGACTTACTCCTCTGTGTCTGATTGGCCAAGGGACGAGGAAGCTAATTTCCCCTGGTGCTCGTGGCGAATAGTGGTCGCCCTCAATTACCATCTGCTATGTGTATGAGTGTGTATGTGTTTGTGTGTGTGCGTGTACCACAAGTGTGTGCAAGTGCATGTACTATGATTGCATGCGTGTGCAAGAGTGTCTTCATAAATGTTGTGAGCGTGTGGTGTGTGTGTGTGTGTGTGTGTGTGGAAGGAGCTGACAACTGGTGGACAAGCGTGGTCTTGCTCTACACAAGGCAGATGGAGAGGTTGACAAACACACACTCCTTGCTGTCACACACACACTCATGCACACAAATGCTGGCTACTGTAAGCCGGTGCTCCACAATACTGGCTTTGATTTGTGTACATGTCGTTCTCATGTCCTCACACTCTCCTTCTTCCTTCCCATCTCTCTTTCCTCCTCCCTCATCGTCTCCTCTCCTTCCTCTCTTCCTCTCACCGCTCTTAACCTCTCCTCCTTCTCCTGTCTCCTCCCATCAATCTCTCTCCCTCTCTCTTTATGAAATTATCATTCTCGTATCCTCTCCTCCCTGCTCGCTGTCATCCAAAATCCCCCCCCCCCCCTATTTCTCTCCTCCTATCTCCTTTCAGCTATTTTAATCCTGTGATATTGTTTTGTGTCAGATGTATTGTTACGCCCATGTGTGAAATGTCCTTAAAGATGCTGCGTGTTGGATGTCTTTATTGATATCACTGCCAAATCAAAGGAGTTTTTCATAAAGCAGCCTCACAGTGACGCCTCTACGCTGCTTCATGCTTATATTTGGGTCAAATTTTGTTCACTGGAAGCAGAATTGGAGTCTTTGCATCCATATGTTGCCTGCAATAATATGCTATGTGCTGTAATATAGAGCACTTTTCCACCAACCAACATATATTTCTTCCCTGTGAAGTAGCATTTCTAAATCATTAGAGAGGAGAGAAACAGGTCATATGGGAGTGCTGAAGAAGAGATGGCAGCATAAATTAATAATGTGTTATGTGAAAATCCTACATGTTAGCGCCTTTATACTCAAGTGAACCAAACTATGTCTTTAGAGGAATTGAACAAGTCTGTTTGAGGCCTTCAGATCTGTCCATGTAAAGGCTTCATGTTTGTTTGTTCTCTGCATTTCTTGTTGCACTGTGTTTGTGTGCGATATGTAACAGTCACACTCACAAGTGACAGGGACTGACTGTACGTTGCGAGGATGGTGGCTGTTCAAAGCATGTCAGAACACACTCAGGCGCTTCTTTTGTCTCAAGTCTTGAAATATCTCTCCACCCCTCCAACCACCTCCAGGTAAGATCAAGTACTCGGAGCAGGTGTATGAATCCTGCATGGAGGCGTTTGATTGCCTGCCCCTCGCAGCCCTGATGAACCAGCAGTTCCTGTGTGTGCATGGGGGGCTTTCACCGGAGATCCACACACTGGACGACATCAAAAAGGTACAATAAGATGCATACACACACATACAAGTTTGAATTAACAACACCTACAGAGGCAAAATGCAGTAATTATACTGCATACTCAAAACTGAGTTAAGACCTGAGTGGACTTTTTGACATCTGTGTAATGTAAAAAATCTGAAAATTTGGAGTAACTATAGAATAGAGCTAAAAACCAAACCGCACTATACTCTGGTTTGGATACCTAGAAGCTGTCATCACACTTACTGCACTGCTTGTCAGAGACAAATATCAGCTAAAGCAAGAGAGCTATGTATATGCTAGCTGGTCAGATAGCCATGGCTAGCCTTAGTTAAAGCTGAAACTAAATTTACTTATTGATTTCCCCTATTTATAAAAGAAGAATACCCATTTTGATAAACAGTTGGTTATTCCAAATAAGTAAATAATGCAGTAGTTAAATCCAGCCACAGCTAAACTCGTGCTAAAGGTGACTAGCTTAGCGAAGGTGCAGTAATTGTTATCTTTACTTTTGACTCTAGTGGAGGTCATGCTGTGGGTAAGCTACCTTTAAATCATGTATTTAACTCTATAACATTGTAAATTAATTTATTCTGTTTTTTATTATAAATATTAATAGCAGAAGGACAGACAGACACCTGCAAACAGAGATAAATTTATTTCATATTAAGTATGGACTGTTAAAGTAAAGTTTATTTTCATTAATGTGCTATATGTAAGTTTGTCTATACATAGCCTATGTTAGCACAAACAGCTGTTTCCTCACCAGTTCAGAAGAAATTTCACGAGGTCAGCATCAAACTTTATTCCTTTACTCAATAAGAGCTTCTCCAATGGTGGAAAGCAACAGCATGTTTTTCTAGTTCTATCACTTCTTTTCTTCCATTAACGTTAGCATGCTAACCGTCTGTCTCGTCACTTTCCGATAGCCACTCACTGAAGAGTCCAGCATATTCTAACCTCTTGTATTGTAAACACAACAATGGCTAAAGCTCCTTTCAAGCAACCGTCACATTTGCTCTTGCATGCCATTAAGATTATCCAAAGGCTGAATGCACTATCTGCATTTTGTACATATTACTTAGCTTCTCTTTATTGTATTATTATATTTTGGGTACAATAAAAAGCCTATAAAGTATAAAATGTTGGTTTTCCTCAACTTCACTGCTTCAGTAGTCACTGTTCTGTTTTGCAGGGCAGAATATCTACTACATACTCAGAAAAATAATAACATTAAAGTAATGTGATTGACCTATGCGCAGCACTCAAACACACCAGGAGGCCCAGACATAAACACTCACACCAACTTTTATTTATGCCTTTGTACCAGCCTCATACTCTATATACAGAGAGTTCATAAGAAACTAGAGAATACACCAGTGAAAGAGACCAACACACACATGCTGTATCTATACAGTTCAAGGTAATACAGAATACAAGGGCACACACATGAACACAGGAACATGAACACATTTCCTCATCTAATGGCAGTGTTTCCATGGTGAATCTGCTGGTGTGATATCTTCTCCCTCCTGTGTGGTGAGGGTTGCCATGGAGATGCTCTGCTCTAACAGTATGTGTTTGTGTGCATTTGTGTGTGCTATGCATTTGCTTTTCTTTTTCCTCTGATTTATACTATATGTGTTAATGCGTATATGTGTGATTAATATGACCAAGCATTTTGTGTATTATATGTATGTGTGTGTGTTTGTTTATAATTTGTTTCTACATAATTTTGATGGCAATTGTGTTTCTGTAAGCTTATATTTCGTGTGTTTCTTTGTGTGTATTTGTGCGTGTGCATTCTATGTCCTAGTTGGATCGGTTCAAGGAGCCCCCAGCATTTGGGCCAATGTGCGACCTGTTGTGGGCCGACCCCCTGGAAGACTTTGGTAGTGAGAAGACCCAGGAGTACTTTGGCCACAACACAGTCAGAGGCTGCTCCTCTTTCTACAGGTACAGGACTAAGTCCACAATGACACCAACAAAAAGGAAATATTATAGGAAAATTCACCTGTATTAGAATGAATATAGTCTGGTAGCCTTGATGCACTAGATCCCTACACTTATGAAGCTCAGAGATATGAACTAACCTGATGTCCAAACAAGCCAGACTGAATGCAATATTCAGATATAAAAAATACACATTAGGAACAATATTCTTTCAATTACCAGCTGAAACAGACAGAAATAAGGTTCTCTCAAACGTGTTCCTGTGTGTGTTGTGTAGGACTCATTCGATGTGTTTTAATGATCTGGACGCCTTGTGAATGCCTTGTGTGACAGAGATGTGGCCTTCATTTACAAATCAGGAAAGTAATAAGTTTTAGATGGACTTCAGGCTATTGGTTTGGGATGTTGGTGGTGAGAAGAGAGATGCTTCCTGCTTGGTTACACCACATCCAAGATCCAATAACAATCACTGGGATTTGTACAAGAGACTGAAAATCTTAGCCAGTTTACACACACACACACACACACACATACACACTGAGTATACAAGCGCAACAGATAAACACAGCACATTCTGAGCACACAGTTCCGTTTCAGCACGAAACGATATCCCACAATCCCTAGGGAGACTGCACGGTTCTGTTGCTATGACGACTGGCTACTCCTGCCAGATATGGAGTGATATTAAGATACAGTGAGAGAAAGAAGGAGAGCAACATAGGAGGAGGGTGGCGGTGGTGGGGTAGAAGATGAAAGCTGGAATTAAAAAAAAATTAGAGGAATGTAAAGACAAGAAGCTGAAGTTGAAAGACAGCTGGGACTGTTGGTGCGGTCCTACTTGGGTTGCTCAAGTGTAGAAGTTGGTGTTATGACATGTTATCTGCGGAGAACACTGTGATTTTCTATGTTTAGCAGACACAGCATCAATCAACCAACTAGTGTATACACGGCCCCCACAGCACTGAGGTGGCCATAAGCCCCGCTCAGGCCTGCCTGCGCTCACTAACGCCCCCTGCTGGTCCCAGTCAGCCATGACATTAGAAAACAAGAGGCCTACACATCTCCCACTGCCATACTTAAAATACTTCCATCTGTTTTGTGGTTTACAACAGTCTTGATATAATAACAAATGACATGTTTGTTATGTAAAGTGGTTCTTACTGGATCTTTTTGGATATTTCTTGCCCTAGATGTTTTTCCATTGCCCCATTTCAGATGCATTTACTTGCTCTCACTGTTTCTCTCTGTGTCTCCCTTCCTGTCCCCAGTTACCCGGCAGTGTGCGAGTTCCTACAGACCAACAACCTGCTGTCAATCATCAGAGCGCATGAAGCACAGGATGCTGGGTAAGCTGACTGACTGTCGCAGCTCAGTCCTTCTCTCAGCTTAAAAGGGAGCACCATTTAATTTAATGGCTTACCTTGACATTTCATGTGCCGAGCTGTTATTTTTCTTTGTCGGGGGAATTAAGGGGAAAGAGGTTCCACAATTTTCCCTCTGTCACCTTTAAACTGTGTTATTAGCATTGTTAGAGTTTGTCTGACTGAGAGTGCCAATAGTCTGAGCAAAAATTCAGGTTAACTAACTCGCTACTTGGAAACAGCACGGTGAAGCAAAGGGCCATGTAAGGTTTGCACTACTAGTCTAAATAAAATAGTGGGGGCAAAACACAATTTCCTGACCCACAAATCCATTACCGACATCTGTTATCTCAGTGAAAATCCTCTAAATATAATGCTGCAATTAAGGCAGTGCTACTCTGTGCTGTTTGGTGAACCCATTAACAGTATTTTGTCTGTCATGCAGCAGGGTAGTCTGGGTAATCGTCCATGGGTCTTGGTGCACTCAGCAAAAGAAACTATAATTTTAGCAGGATAAGCTTCTGTACCTGAAATTCTTGATTACTGATGAGTTTTGTAATTAGTTCATCCTCAAGAGACCCAGCTAGTGGAGAGTGCTTTGTTTGTGGGTGCAAAAGACTTGTGTGTCATGTCTAATCTCAGCACTTGCACCCAGAGTTGTTTTGATTGTGAGTAAGTCACTAGATCTGGGCCCAAAAAATCAAAATGTTAACTTTGTGGTGACAGCTTCTCTTAAACACTAGGGGCTTTCAGTACCCCGCTCAGTGGCAAGTTTACTTTATCCTGTCATTTTGCCCACACATATTTTTCCTAGCCATGCCAGGGATTCTGTTCCTCCTTCATTTGCTTTTAAATGCGTGGCTGTCTCGCCTTCAACCGGTCCCTGTCTGGTTTAAAGACCTCTGAAGCAAATCCTCACTTTTCATCCGCGATGTGGTGTTTCATTTGAATAGCTGTAACGTGGGCGGTTTGTTTGTCTCTCGCTTTCCTCAGGTACCGCATGTACAGGAAGAGTCAGACTACAGGGTTTCCCCTCCCTCATCACCATCTTCTCTGCTCCAAACTACCTGGATGTCTACAACAACAAAGGTCTGATACACACATGGGTATTCACACACAGAAAGCTGTGTTAGTCCTGCTGTGCAATTATTTCAAACTGAACAGTATGTTTTTTTTACCCAAGACTGAACAGGAACACTTAAAACATCTGTTAAGTCACTTGTTCTTTTTCTTAGTGTAACATTATGTTTGATGGTTAGCACTTAGGGAATATTATTGTCTACAATCACCAAAGTTGAAAAAAATAATATTTGTGTGTGTGTGTGTGTGTGTCCAGCGGCAGTGCTGAAGTATGAGAACAATGTGATGAACATCCGTCAGTTCAACTGTTCTCCTCATCCCTACTGGCTGCCCAACTTCATGGACGTCTTCACCTGGTCGCTGCCCTTTGTGGGAGAAAAGGGTACTACACACACACACACACACACACACACACATATCTTTTTAGACTCTTCCAAATACAGAACCTAGAAAATCATATAGTCAGGTTATCCTCAGTGATGCTGTGATGATTAAAGGGTTAAACCTTGTGGTTTGGAGAGCATGTTAGGGTTCGGGGTGAACTGGGCCATGACTCAGACCAGATCTGTCTTTTGAGGCTGATATCATTTTATGAAACACATCCGATTGTAACAGGCAGAGTCTGGTGAGACTGGTGAAGTGTGATGCAGAGTCACGAACAAAATTTGGCTCCTGATAAGTTGCATCACAGTTTCATTTGGAGGCATAAATTGTGATATAGTGATACATTTATATCAACTGTAGCTTCTACCATCTATGAAGAGATTGTCTCATATTATGCAAATGACAAAGTTCTGAATGGAGCCTCTTGTCTCTGTTTCTGTCTTATAGCCTGACTTTGACTTTACACAGACAATAGCATCATGTCTGTCCCTGATGAATCTGTGACTCTGTGCTTGATGTTTTAGCATACACCACAGCATCAACTAGCATACATGTATCTTTATACTAAGCGATGTAAGATCAGAGCACATCAGAGCGCTATATACAATATTTGTATTCCCAAGTAGGAGGACTGACTATATGAAAACAAGTAAATGTGGTGATTTATTTTAGTGATTTTGATACAACCAAGTCTGTTAGTCAGTATTCGCATCAGGTAAAATTGTAAGTAACCCAAAGTATCCTTTTAAAACAGCAACTAATCCATGTACACCAATCAGCAAACACAACTAAAATGACTAAAATAGCTCAAGGAACCCTTTGTATAAATTTGTTAGCTTCAAAGGAATATCCTTTTTATGTACTTATTATGTTTCTAGTACCACTTTATAATATTCTCTAAAAATAGCTATGATATCAGCTTTAAAAGGTGGACAAACCCTACTTACAGGATTAGGGACTTGTGGGTAACTAGAGTTTAGCCAGATTTGTTCTCCACTACATCCCTCTTTTTTTGAAACATTTTATGCCTTTATTGGAGGGAGTAGAGAGATGACAGGAAATGAAGGTGGAGAGAGGGAGAAATGGGGAATTACATGCAAAAAGGGCCTCCAGCTGGGCGTAAACCAGGGATTCTATCAGTTATAGACCACATCTTAAAGGTTAACTCTGGGATTCTGGGATTTTGACAAAAATCTCTGGAATCTGTGCAGTTTTGAGCAAAAACAGCATGACGGGAAGCCGTGAACCAGAGCAGAGCTGCA